>DWUN01000607.1:0-21256 GCA_018249975.1 Passova gellias
TTAGAGGTCCGTTGCAGATGTCCATGGGCGGGAGCGGCCACTCGTGACTGCTACCAGCTCGTTCGCTACTCTCATAGAATGAAAAAATTACACAAAAATAATCATCAAAAACTTAAGGTTATCTACCCTTTTCAATACTTTATATCCACTTGTTTATTCAACAACTATCAAAATTACATTTCTAATACCTGATTGACAATAGCTTCCACAAGAGGTCTGGTGTAGTTGACATCATGTAGAGTTGAGGCAAATGAATCCACAAGTGGTCCACACAGTGTGTCAAACTTGCCGGGGTCAAATGTTATCTCACACATTACAGTAATCAAGTGACCAATATTCTCCTGTTTAAAAAAATCGATTAATTAAAGTTAATGAAAGAAGATAAATCATCTAAGAAATAGAATTGAATGTGGTAATATCAGATTTTTTTTACCCTTCAATTAACCTGTTAACCGGGGAGTTCCCGTTCAAATTATGCAACATGTACCGGACGCGTATTGTTTAGCTAGGACATGTCAATACATCATGCCCGGAGGCCGTCATTTCATATTTCTATGTTTTTATTTATTCATACAATAAATGAAAAACCAGGGCACACATTAATTTTTGAGGACATATTCATATGTCCAACCTGTATCCAATATTGTTTACGCCTGATGCTTTTATACGTAATGCCCGGTTAATAGGTTAAGTTACTACTACTTAAGTTTCAATTACTATTCAATTAAGTTAAAATATGGTACAAAAAACATACATGGCAGTTAAAGATGTGCACAATATTTATTAAGTAATAAATATTTTCACAAATAAATAAATAAATAATTATATATATATATATATATATATAATGTTTACATTCTTACCCTCAAATCTGCATTCTCAGATTCCTCCAATGAATATGACATATCTTCAAAACTATAAAGATTCTGATCTTGTGCTTGCCGAAGTCGATCTTGTACTGAGAATCGTGGTACGCGATAGGGGGCAGGATCAGAGTGGTACGTTATGACATTATGTCTCACATAGTTAGGAGGATACCACTCTTTCGCTTCTGCAGACAATGTTGATTTCGGCGGTTCAACTGTAACAATATAAATGTTACGACGATGTTCTAAAATATATAGCAATTATGTAAACGAATGTAAAAATTATGCTATGGTTGAAATTACAACTGAATCCTTAAAAATCTTACGATTGCCATTTGTATTAATTAATTCGGTACACAGCCGGCTGCATTTTTTCAAACCACGCTGACGCGGCGACGTCATCACAAATGAAATCTTCACTACTTTCACCTATAGACTGATAAACGCGGCGTATGACGTAGCGGTAAATTAATATTTTTTTTACGAAAAATTAAGCATAAACGGTGTATCTTTGATTACCTTTTACATCATCAGGTATATTCTTAGGCCGGCGAAGCTCCTTAGGTGGCTGATTTTCGGGTTGCTGCCAACCGCGGCCTCTGCCTCTGGATCCTCCGACCTCCCCGTTGTTCATTTCTATTTCTTATCACGATTAGTCCTGTTGAAAACTTTTGCACAAGGTATTCGTTTTAACGTTTCCATAAACTGTAATAATGTTTAAGTCGCAAATATTGACAAAAACTCGTTAGCTCGCTCGATGATTTCGACACGTAAACAAAGACACTAAAATAACGTTTCAGTCACAGTAATACCTCCATGTTATTTGTGCGAGCAGGACAGATAAAGTAAAATTGTACAAGTATACATTCCTTATTACGCAACGTTTTTTTTAAATATTCAGTTAATTTATTATTACATTTACTTGTAGTTTTTTTCTCACTATAGATAATTTATTTTTAAATTGCTTTGTCTGTATGAAAACATATAGTAATAAAATATACAGGTTGCCTTTAGTCTGTTGCTTAATAACAGTCCAATACTTTTTGCAGATTAATATGAAAACCTTATTAAAACATCTAACTACCTCATCTGGGATTCAGCTGACTCTGTTTACAACTCTGATCTCATTCTCATGCCGTTTATCCCTCCTCGTTGATGTGTACTGTGACGGGACGTAAGATTATTATCAGAGGCATTTTCTACATACAAATAAGTTTCTGAAACTGCAAATTCTTAAGTGCAGTGCTGTGCGTTCCAATCAAGATATTTAAGCTTATATACACAGTGGGTGTTACACTGAAAATGTTGTACATCAGTAATGTAATCATGCACCAGAGCATTAGAATTTTACTACTTATTTGAGGACATACATATTTTTTGTATATATATACATATATATATATATATTACTTACTTAGTCTTAGCATTTTGGCAGACTTTTCTATTTTATCGATTTAAACTGGAAATTTAACATCCCTACTACATATTTAGTAAAATCACGATTTAAGTTACCTCTGGTAGGTGCACGTCGTTCAAAACACATGTATTACCAGAATTGTGTTTATGTGTTATATGTTCAAAACAGAAGCATTTCTTGGGATTCATGCAAATGGCATTAACATTACATCACGCGTTGTTGTTATTGATATCGTTTTATAAGAAGAGCCGGTAGCGGTTTTTATTCCTCTATATTTTCTTTTACCGTTGGCTCGTTTTGGATTCTTGCAATAACAAATGTCCACGGTGACCACTTACCATCACGCAGACCATTATATATAGGTACGCGAGTATTACTTAATACATGTCATGAAATTTTAAATCAGTTTTTATCATAACATGAACTGCAGAAAGTACCTATATTAAAATATAATATTTCATGGATGTACCTAGACGATAAAAATACTAAGTATAAGTACATAGGTAACAATCTAACTCATCTGTTGAAATCTGCTTTTATAATTTCAACTGGCAAGGTATGCCAGTGTGTTGATGTGTTCTGATGTACATATTTTTTAAACAATTAATAATGTAAGCTTACGCCATTGTTTATTCAATTCAAGTACTCCTTTCGTAATGTTAGAAAATTTGAATGGCTTTGGAGCCAATGAAGAGTGAAGTTTCTTTAGATAAAGTCAAGTTGAATACGTTTACTTTACCTCCTGTATGGCTCATGATTACTTGATTACGTTAGTAGTAATGTCTACATGGGTAGTACGCAATATTTTTGATGCTTTTAACTCAACGTCGATCGCATTACATTTCATTAATCCAAAAACTAAGCCGTGGTAGTAATCGAGTTTCTACTTGGTAAAATTAAATTCTCTATAGAAGGTTGCGAAAAGAATACCTTTTTAACGAAAACAATTGCCCATAACAATAAAAATAATAGTTTAGGGGCAATCAGAAAAAGCGTTGAATCTATGAGGTAGTCAGTCTCGTTCGTTGTCTCTTTCGCGCTGCGACATCGGTGGTCTAGAATGCGGGCTCGGAATGGAGTCTAAAATAGATACCGCGAATTATTTCGCAGCAATTTGGATCTCCACTTCGCGAAGATAACGCATGTGTTGCGCTGCGCCGACCTGTTCGTATGCTGGAACAATGTCGGGGTGAAGTCTGAAGGTGATGTGCGAAGTGATGAACGCAAACGTCCAGTGTAATCTACATGCTACTGCTTGTTTATTATAGGAACATCAAAATCATGTTTTTAACAGAGTTGTCAAATTAAGTGTAGCATGCAAATTAACACTTGTTCGCAAAAATACTCCACTCCAATAGCTCTTTTTGAGCTGCATATAAAATTATTTTCACAATTATTATTTTCATTTTACAGAACTTCAAATATGTTGAATTATGTAAATGGGTGGCACTGGCAAGCATACTGGATAGTCCTTGCTGTGCGCTGCTATACCATTAATCTGTGTACTAGGTACTGTGATATTCCACAAAGTTCCATCGGACCTCTTTTTGAGAGGTAATGTTTGACTGTTTTTTTTAAATCACAGCAAAAAATAAGTTACAAAAATGATACAGTTATGAATGTATATTATATGCTTACTCGAATGTAGGCATATTATCAGTTTTTGGATACTGTTATCAATTACAGAACTAAATATGATATAGTTACATGAAACTATACAATTTTTATAATAAAATTATACAATCTTCTATTTTTATTTCATGTTGTTTATTACATAGGATGTACATGGTTTACAATTTAAAATGGGACTACTGATAGACACATGCAATTCTAATTAAAAATGAAATATTCTAATTAAATTATGTTACTTTTTTCATAGAGCATGACCATTATTTAACAAACTGATAATATTAACAATAAAATTCCCTATTTACATGAAATAATTAGAAATCACAAAGAGTTTCTGCAGTGACAAATTTTGTCGACAGAAGAACCCCACATAAATATTCATGTTAATTCAATAAAAGCAAAACAATCTACATGTGGATTAAATTTTTGGATTAGGATTTGGATCACTATTTAACCATTAAACATAATAATGAGTTAGTTTGTTAGTTTTGTGTTTTCTTTATCTCCAATCAAATCATAGCGGTATCTCATGTACATAACTTTCATTCTATCCCAAGCATTATCAAAGGAGTCCAGAGCAGGCCTGACATCAAGTAGTGCAAATTGAAACTTATTATCAACTTCTCCACCATCGTAATAATCAATGATATAACGAACATCTTTGCCACATCTATCCACGATCCAGTCATGGCGATCAAATGGCAGCTCGTATCTGAAAAATTTACTATGTTACAAATAGTAATGTACAATAGTGAAGGTGAAGGTGACATCTGTTTAATAGAATTGACACATTTATAATTTTTGATTATAAACTTCTATTATAAAACTTCTTCATAGTATGATAAATTTCTATTATACAACTTCTTCATAGTATGATAAATTTCTATTATACAACTTCTTCATAGTATGATAAATTTCTATTATACACCTTCTTCATAGTATGATAAATATCTATTATACAACTTCTTCATAGTATGATAAATTTCTATTATACACCTTCTGATAAACATTATACATACTAATAATTCACAGATATTTATTAAACTAAACATTTTCCTTTAACTTACCCAAGCCAGGATCGGATTCTAGCTCTTGGACTGTATTGTGTAGCTTTTCCTCCAAAACTCTTCAGTCTAGGATGGCCACATTCTTTTGCATGTAATGCTTCCCATTTTAAAACTTCTTGCCATGCCTGTGAATTTAAATGTAACATAAAAAAAACAATTCAACTGTAATATTTACTATATCTTAAATGAATGTTATGTTGAAAATCCAACTAAATTCAAACACTTAGTTGGTTATACTCAAGTCACAAAGATCAAGCCAAAGTCTATAATGTACATTGTTTTAATAGATTTGCAGCAGTGTTTTAAAAGTATCCTTTTTATTACGTTAAAATTAACTACAGTTTTAGTTGTGAAGACTGTAAGTTTTGTGGATGCTGTAGATTAATATGCAGGTCACGGTCATACTTGCTCATTATTAGCATTATGTATACGTATAATGTCTTCCATATCCTTCTGCTTAATATCTTCATCCTTCCATCGCCACCCTTTGCGGAGCATAGCATTCCAGAACATTTGCTGGCTCGGGTACACCCAGAATTCTGTAGTGCCATCTGGCATAGCCCGGGGTATCGACGATACTTGCCGCTGAGTGGGCAGTGAAAATGGCTGATCTGGTGCTGGTTGTTGGTTTGCAGGAGGCATCTGATATTATAAGAGGAAACAGCAATGCAAATTTACATAAATGAAATCAATTTTACAATATTTCCAACAGTCATAATTCTAAGTTATACAATACCATGTTATATGGGTTGATGGTGTTATCATGCTTCACAGGACACTCTGATACTGGCGCCTTAGCTTCATCTTGGGCAGTTTTCTTGTTATGCATAGGACATTCCGATGGAGGACTTGCGTTAGTCGCAAAGGTTTTGTTATTCGCCGCTTCGGCGGAAACTTTATTACCCATCGTAGTCTAATACTTTAAATCCTTACGTAAGATGACAAGGTTAAGCAAAAACATGAATCATTTCGCACCTGAAAATAATTTCTCGATGTTTTTAATAGTATAACATATTTATCTGAAATTACTTTAATTTGTAATTTGTTAAGATTTACTTATAATACCGTAACACAACGCATCAAATTTACCAAATTCGAAACTTAATGTACTTCATATATGTCAAAAATGACAATTGTCAAAACCATAGATTGTAGTAAGTACATGTATTTTACAACAGGATGACTGACTGGTCCCAGAGATCAACGCACAGCCGAAACCACAAAACCTACAATCCTGAAGCTTTGCAAAGAGATCCATCGTAAGTGAGCATTATGAAAGGAAGAAATTCCAAAAATCCCTTAGGGGGTAAAACAGAGGTAAAAAGATTGTATTGAAATTTGTCGGTTAGGCACAACTTTCCACAAATAAAAGTTTAGATTCTCGCTCTTGGTTAATAAAAAGAACTTAACACATCAGTTGGCTTTCGGAAATTAAATGTGGGTCCGAGCCAATCTCTGGAATGGCTGCACTGATTTAAATGGGACTTTTATTGGAAGATAGAAGAGGTTATAGGGTTATACACGCTACTTTTTATCTGGAAATTACTACAGGATCGAAATCTCCACGGATATATTCATAAATTTTACATAATTTCTCATTTTAGCTACATACTTGTTGGATATGCTTTGTAAAAATTTCTACATTCTACAGTCACTGCTCGGTGTTAGTGTCAAAAAGAATGGAGGATTCTGTAGTCGCGATATGCTTCTATTTTTTTTATGAGCATGTAATTTTATATTTGCAAAATCATATTCCAAAACGTTACAAATGTAGGTCTGTATGAATGAGTACCATTTCGTTAAAGTAGAATTAGGACCAAAAGTAAGACTTAACAGAAGGACAAAACTGTACAGATGAAATAAGTTTATTTCCTTAAAGAATAGGTATTTATAAGATCTAATAATCGCAAAACAATCATTTTCTTATGTTTCTATATTAACAAGTTGACTGCTTGACGGAAATCCTTTGCATTCATTTTTAAAAATCTCTACTTGCTGTTCAATGTATGCTTCAAAGTTATTGTAAGGACACCCAGGTAAGACTTTAAACTTTGGTTTCCCTTTATTACTATGGTACACAGATCTGAGAGTCAAAACAGGTAGGTTTTCTGGAAATCTTATACCTGAAATAATAAAATATAATAATACTCAACTAACAGTAATAAAACTACTACTAATACGAATATAATGTAATTTGTACAAATTTTTTCATAAACAAAAATTCTTATATGGATTAAAAGTAATATAATTGATAATCTAATAAAACGATTTTTTTATAGTGGATAATGGAAAAAAATCTTTGTAACTGTATCATATTTAAATAAATAATATGATATAATTACAAAGAAAGATAAACCATATTTGGGATATCATAAATGTTAAATCTATTCAACATCATATTGTTTATTTACCTATGTCTATTTGTAAAATCCAGTGAAAATCTTTCATTTCAAACAAGAATGCAGCACCATTTACACTGTGCTCCAGCACGGCTCCCTCATACTTTACAATCAGCTGTGCTAACAATTCCCGCTTTAATTTGTCATTGTTTAGGACATCTTGAATCTATAGAAATAAAAGTAACACTAATTATGGTTAATAACCACCTTGCCTTTGCTACAGATATGTAACGACATTAAACCATAATGACAACAATAGCAAAATACCTTATTGTTAAGAAGATCAGTCACCATTGGAACATAATCCATTAAAACTCCTGACTGATGCATCCTGAAATAGTGTATAGCACAATGAATGTATTAGTTTATTATCTAATTATAGATTCATTTACAAATAAAATTGATTGGCTTCAAAAACTCCATATACATACATCGGAAGACTAATGTTTCCAAGTACTTTAGTCAGAAAGGGTGACAATATAAGTTCTGCATTAGTAGAATTAGGATACCGCACTAGTAACAGGGCTGTGTCAATACCTGGATTTTGTGTGATACTGAAAAATAAGTACAAGTGATTAAAAGTAACATTTTTATAATCGATCTTTAAAAATAGACAGTATATTAAATTGTTTAAGGCTGTATCTTTATTGGATAATGGCATTTTGTTGTTAGATCAGAAATATAACAATTATCAGATTCGTTACCAGTTAATGAAAAAAAATTTAATAAGCTAAATTACGTAGCAGACTTCAAACATATTACAATTTAAAATTAACAAAACACAAAACACTAAGCAATTTGATATAAATACCCTTCATTGTACAATTCTGGTAATCTTGAAGTATCAACTTTTAGTTTAATAAGGAATTCTACACGATGTCCATTGACACAAACTTCAATGTCCTGCTCTGTGGTGAGCGCATTTCCCAATAATGCACTGTATTCAAAATATGCTCTTGAATTTTCATCTTCACTCAATTTATTTACCTAAAAGTATGCGTCATATATATTTATGCCATTGAAATTTTTATACAAGTCCATCCAGGAGTTTAATAATATATCATTCAGTTCATATAATTTACCTGGTGAAGTTTATACAAATTGACCATCTCTGCTATAAGTTCACTCAGTGCCTTGGGATCATTTGCATCCCATTTCAATAGGCTGGGAATATGTTTCGTAACATAATCGACATCAACATGATTAAGGAAAGATTCATCATCAAATTTAAAGTCAGGGGCAAACCAAGGCACGGTTATGTCAAATATAATGTCCCATTTTAATTTTTTAGAGCAATATGGGAGAACTAAACGAAATTGACAATCTGAATCTTCTGAGCAGCTAACTCTTTCCAAGTTCACTTTAGTTTTACATAATCCTGTGCAATTAAATGTTTTTCTTAATGTAAAATGTTAAATAATATTAATGTAATATATTCTCTATTAACCATAAAAATTACCGAGTTCTAAGTTTTGATACAAATTTTGAACGTACGGCCTAAATGGAACTGCTATATCACTTAGTACAGTTAAATTTTCTGTAGACATCGTAAAAACATTACGTGAAAACCACTTGATAAAATGTACACTATTTTCTGTTATCAAGACAATATGATTACAAGTTGTTGTATACTGGTTGAATATAGAAACAGTATTCAAAAACGGTGTTTGTTGCAAAGCTATTTAAAATACCATTTACACATTAAAATGCATGTCAAATGTCAAAGCCAAATAAAATGTCAAAAGAACATGACTGAAATATGATGCCAAGTATCTTTGCAGTCATAGATAAGTGGTACTTAGATAATATTATGCTTGCAGTACTCCATAGAATCTGATTATGTACCGTAATTATTATTACTGTACGCTACACTCTTGTACACAGAATACAAATATGATGATATATTTTCTAGATGGCAAATTAGCCGATGTACATATTCGACTAAAAAAGGTCGCTTGGAAAATCGGAGAAATTTTGTTCCCGGATTATCAAACCTACACAAAGTCTGACGTTGACCGAAGCCCTTAAGAAGGTGCAGGCAGGATTATTTTGTTTTGCGTCATATTTTATTTTGTATTTCATAAAATGAAAACAAATGATTTTTTAATATCGGATAAAGGTTTTGTTATGTCAACTAGTAACACTGGACAGTTTGATTGAATTGGAAGTGGAACACTAACAAAAACGTTTGTTTTCTCGGGCGATTTGTTTGTAATAAATTATGAAAAACATGAATTCAGTATTAAATAATGTTTCCGATTTAACAAAATTAGCGAGAAAATTTAACTGTTTCTATCTCTCAGGTGAGCATACATATATACCTCGAATGTAATGAAGTAATAAACATGGATCGTGCCGTTTTTTAATGATTGTTTTGTTGAAGGTCTACATCAAGGAATTTGTAAACCTTTCATAGTAGCCGGTCACCAGGTGGGCTTGATTCGTCCCGACGTGTTAAAATATCTGCAAAGATTTCCTGAAGTATGTTTTAGTATATAATTATTTATCCCTTGGTATATCTTAATATCTGTTATATTGTATGTCCAAAGTTATGATATGGCCATTAACATATTCATTATTGCAATGCAAAACCATCATTTATATTAACTGTATACCGAGATATTGTATTATTCATTGGTTATACTGTAAACCAGGTTAGAATTATGTACAATGGATATTGTTTGTCACATATGCTTTATATTCACAATTTCAGAATGGTATGTGTCGAACTAATAATAGCTACGATAATATTGCTACAACTAGTTTATTGAACGCAGATTAATTGCATAATGTTTTGTTGTAGTTGTATGTTGTCTACATGTATATTATATATGTGAATATAAGTATTTTTTTTAAATACATATATTGACAATTAGTATTATTATTACCTTATTTTTATCCAGGTTTTCAGAGTTGCGGGAAAATATGTAGAGTTAAACCCAGCATTCAGAGATTACCGAGAGAGGACAATTAAGGTGGCTGAAGTTTTGCAGAAGTTGAGACAAGAGAATGAAATATGGGCTTTAAAGGGCTGGCGAGATGAGGTACCTGTTGCCCATTATGTATGCCTGATCAAAGAATCTGTGTGCTTAATTAACCTACAACTTGATCAATCTCTAGATCTAAATCAAATCTCTAGATCCATGCTCTTTTATTGTATGGTATTTGCATCTTCTTTCTCTATATTATTGTTTTTGACAATATTTTCATTATATAACATTTCAACACATAATTTATAGATTGAAGTAATTATGAGTTTACAATATGTACAATTGAATGCAAGGATGTGGATTACTTGTTAATTTGTTTTTTTTTCAATTTATTTTTAATAAGTGATTGTAAAAGACAATTGCACATAATTCTAAAGTGATACTCATTGAATATCAGGTTAACAGTATCCAAAATATTTATATTGTTCATTTGTAGTCTAAATTCTCTGAACTAATCTTCGTAGTGAGCATATCATAGATTCTTTGAATTGTTTTAATAATGATATTTTGTACATAATGATCTACCTTTTATATATATGATTTATATTTTCAAACATTCATTTTGTATTCAATTTTTTATTTACATGTATTTATCATGGAACATTGTGTTGTTTTTCATTTTAAACTTGTTTCTGAACAATAATGTCATAAACTTTCAATTCCAGCTGTTTAGATTTACTAATTTAAGTAAAAAGTGCTTTCTATAAAGACATATAGCTTCACAAACTTTTTTGTGGGGAATGATGAGTATTATAGTCATGTAGTATAATAATTATGTCTGATCAATAGTTTTCACAATTCATGCTAAAAATTAAATATTATAGTATAATTTTTGGTATCTTTAGTTATTGCAACTTTCGTGAGGATCTCTTGCCCATACTTTGCTTGGGAATAACTGTACACTGACATTCCTATTGCTATAGGAATTTAGGTATTGCATTGTTTTTTGTTGGTTTGTCACAACTCAATAGATAGCACAAAAACCATGATGAAAAAATTTGTCTATGTTATACATGCCAAATTATGATAGTTAAAATGGTATTGAAAATCTTGTTCTGTGATTTATTCACAGAATATACATATAATACATTTCATTTTTATCTATACATATAAATAATAAAACTGTAGTGTTCAATTCTGTACATTGAATGAAAATTTTAAAAAATGTCACTAGGGTTTTCATACGAGTAACATAAGCCAAAAAAATTAATTTTGAAATTTTTATGTCTGTTGTCCGGCTTTCGCGCAAAAACTACTGGACGGATTTTGATAAAATTTTTTTGTTATATAGTTATTAGTCCTCGGCAACATATAGGCTATAAGTCATTTTGAAATACTACAAATGCTGCCCAAATCACTATTCCACGTGGATGAAGTCGTGGGCAAAAGCTAGTATATATATAAATGTAGACAGTTGTGATATTATTTAGACATATGTCTTCTATTATTTCAGTGCTTTGAGGTGAGCACTCCGTTTTGCCATGAGAGTCTTTTGGAAATGGATCGAAGTGCTGTATGCCTGTTCGGCATTCGTAACTATGGTGTTTGTGTTACTGGATACCTGAACCATCCATCAAAGGGTCTTTGTATTTGGCTACAGCAACGTAGTTTCACAAAGCAGACTTGGCCGGGTAAGCACAATTTACACAATTCAATGTTTGACAGTACAAATTTCTCTTAAAGCTTTCAGCATATGAAAAACTAAGTATAACTAACACAACGTCTTTTGTTAAGTAGTTGAAAATTCATACAATACAGCAAAAAAGCAAATGCTCTTGTCTGCAATTATGTACTGTAATATTAAAATGTTATAGTACGTAATTTAAGGTTTCACAAAGTAGTATATAATACATTTATTTCAAACTCTTTTATGTAATGTCACCACTGATAATTTTTATTGGTTTATGTTATCAAACTGACTTGTAACTCAATATTTCTACTTGTTGTATTTATTTATGATACACATTTGATTATGGCACATACATGTATACACACACACACCCACATATATATATATATATATATATAATATATATGTGTGTATAGTCATATATGTGTATATATATATATATATATAATCATATATAATCATATATAATTCATGGTTATATTATGTTATATTAGTTGAACTGATAAGAAATATAGTGATTGCAATAGGTATGAAGATGTGGTATGGCGACATGTTGACATTGACTGTATATGGCTTAAAGGTGATTATAATATGAAGTGTTTTTTCAGGAAAATGGGATTGTTTTGTTAGTGGAGGTTTGGCGGTTGGCTATGGCATCCTTGAGACTGCTATAAAAGAGGCGGCAGAGGAGGCGTCTGTTGTTGGAGAACTAGTAAAGAAACTTGTTCCAGCCGGATGTGTTAGGTTTGTTGATCTTAATATTTTCAAAGATCTAATTCGTGCTATAAACTTAATTTAAAAAAATAATACGTTTTAATACCTATTCACGTTTTTAAAAATTACTACATTATTTAATACTTCATAATTTACTATTGTAGTTTAGTTATAGAAGTTGTAGATCTGAATTTTTACTGAATAAAACATTACATGTTTATTACAATTTAAGCCAATCAATTTCTGTAATTTTTTTGCAGTTTTTATTTCGAGAGTGAAAGAGGATTATTTCCCAATACAGAGTATGTTTACGACTTAGAGCTTCCATTAGATTTTGTTCCACAAAATGCTGATGGCGAGGTAGAAAGCTTCGAGCTGTTGACTGCCGAGGAGTGTGTACAAAGAGCTCTCACACCCCACTTTAAGACTACTAGTGCTCCAGTATTGATTGATTTTCTGATTCGAAGAGGTTTTATAAACCCCGAGAATGGTATGTTGTAGTTATTTTAAAAATGTCACTATTTTCTATGAAAGTTATGTTTCTATGTATTTGAAAATTAAAAATACGCATTTTTAAAATATTTAATATCGTTCAATGGGTGTACTAGTGAGTCCAGCACCCTACCTTGGTTGGATTTCTATTTTTGTGAAAGGGTCAATTGTTCCTTGTGTCCTTGCACTGAGCTGGTGCGGTCGGTGGAGACGAGGGGTTGTGGCCAACCCGCCTGTTGGATGCTTGCAATCCGTCTTACATTAACATGTAATTCTAAATAGGCGGGATATTAATTATATGTATTTCTATTTATTTTAGAGCCAAATTACAGACACTTGGTTGAGTTGCTGCATGTTCCACTCCAATCTATCTATAACTGGACTCCCGAAATTACCACAAACGGCGATGATCCACAGCTGCAGTACTAGACATGTCTCATAATTTTGAAGTTTAGTATAAATTGTTTTATTCTTGAGTAATATTATTACAAATGAACCTAAAATGATTAATGTTATTTTGAACCAAATCAGAATCTTGAATGATTTCACGAATAAGTGTGAGTATTAGTTATATTTACAACTTAAATTACGTGTTGAACATGGCCTAATATATGACTGGAGGTTTATGTATCTTATTTACTTAGGTAAGCTTTAAGTATTGCCTGAGTATTTTTTTTTTTTTCATTGAGATATCTACACATTGACCAATTCCTGATGTGTAGTAACATTGGGACATTAGATGTCGTGTTAGTTATAGCTAGATACGTTTAATTTCTGTGATACTTTACCACATTGGTATAAGGGATTTGTAGATTATTTTAGGTTGGATTATCAATTGTAATATCTTTGCGATGTTTATTTATTATTTCTACCTTAAATCATGATTCTTCCAGTAATAAATATCCTTGAAAAACGTCGTTTTAATTATCGCACATAAACTCTTTTTTATTGTACTTAAACGGTTATAATTTCACATGAAGGACCATAGCGACACTGTTTAAAATGAAATAGTCTAGTCATTATTCATACGTAAATAAGGAAACTTGATTTACTTTACACATCGGATTTATTTGTGTAGTAAAAGTAATGAAACTCAATTTTGTTTTAGGGATGTGTACCTAAATTGGATAATTATTGAGATTATTTATGTCAGTGCTGTTGGGATGTTGGAGGTAGAACTCGAAAGAAAAATGGCAATTACGAGCCTTATGTTACTACTACCTTATCTCGTCGATTTATATAAGAGCATCCCTTTATAACCTTTGAAATGTACTTAAATATTGTGGTAGAAGTTATGATCTTTGTCTAATTTAAACCGAATTGTGGGCAATCGGTTATTAATCTTATCGATTAAAATTCTTCATCTTCGGGGATGAATGAACTAATATTGTAATATGGCCCTCATGTGTAACGAACAGAGTTAAAGTTTGATTTAGTACTATAGTATTATCCCGAAGAAATGATTCAGCGTTAATTATCATTAACTTCACAGCGCTTGTTAAATCCATTCTGGTGAGGCCGGTTCTTTTCATGAAATTATTGTCATTGCTATCAACTGATTTTTGTTATTGCTGATTAATGACATTGTTTTTGCTATGGGGACGAAAGTTTATTTAGAACTCTATACTGGTTTTGTGTCTATTATGTCAATTTTTTTTTATTTGATTGGTGCCACCTATTTTACCTGCGTGTTAAGCCCGTTAGGACTTCAATTTCTCTATCCAACACGTGTTACACGTGCTAATCTCTTTGACAGACGATAATTTCGTAATTCCCTTAGAGAGTAGAAACGGTTGGTACCTAATACTTGAAATATTCGTTGTCGTACCTTTATTTTTTCATTGTATTCATATATATATTTATAGCATCCATTATACAGTGCTTATTAGGTAGTTAAATGAATATTATGGTATAGATAGATTAGCTAAGGAAATCAAGTAAGTTTTGGCGTTAGCAGATTGTGAATTGAAGCCATGGAATTTAACGAGTACGTGTTCTTTCGATAGTTCGCGCTTATAGGATGAACTCGAATGAATATTTGAAGTATGATTTAAGTATGTTAATATATAAAATTGTATAATATTAGGCTTGATGCTTACGGTTCCCCATTTGGAAGGTTTCCCATCTTTTTTTATAAACTTTACAGTATATATAGTACAAATTTTCTAATTAAAATCAACATACAAATGAGTTAATGGAGTTCCACTTTTATTATAGTGGAAATGTTTCACATTTATCATAGGTGTTAAATTTTGTATACACTGTTTTACATTTGATACAAAGTATGCTCTAGAACTGTTACTGGACCGAATCTAAGAACTTGTTCTACTAATTGCTTACCAAGGAAACGTAAGATTATGAAGAAAATCCAAGGGACAATTGGAATTATGAGGAATTTCTGTGAATATTATTCCAATGTAGGTTTTAGTCGTTGTAGTGGAAGTAATAATCTCTAGTGATTTGTATCTTCAGTTCTACAATAACTTCAATTTTATACTTTTCTATGAACACAATTTTGATTAACAAATATCTTTATATAATGAAGTAATTAATTTAAATTATAAAGTAACAATCATTGTTAATAATGAATTTGGGAAAATAGCGCTTTCCTAAATGTGGAAAATTATAATTAAAATAAAAGTACGCAAAATATTATTGTTTTATTTATTATTCCCTTGTAGCGATTTTCATGCAATCTCACGACTAGATACAAGTTAAGGAGTAAAGGGAAAGAAAATGGAAGCAGGAAGTGTATCGTTAGGAATATAAATTACTTAAAATGGTACAATTATTATAAATTTCATGGATAGGTCAATTGGTATCTAATATATGTAATAGGAAGGTTGACCTTTCATTTTATATATGTATATTTTCCAGTACGTAATGAATAAATTTTTAGCTATAATATTATCCATTTTTTTACATGCTTTTGTAACAAGAGTATTGCATGGAGAAACTTGTAATAACATTATTATAAGTATTGCTCTAAGAAGTACCGACAGAAAGCCGCAGGTGACGACTTTTTTTATTTTATTTATTAGGGATAACAATTTTAAAGCCAATTACAGTTATCCGCAATGAGAAGAAAGATAGGAAATGAGACAATAGGAAAGGAACGCCCGCGTTGAAAGGTAACTTAAAATGAAACAAGTATTTTAATAAGTAAACTTTAATTTAAAATATGGGTTTATAAATTGTAACAGACAACGCGATCCAAACATTGCATATCATAAAATAAAACAATGCATCTGAGATTTAAGCACTTATGTCGGCAGAAAGACTTCATTAATTAATTTTTATAATGATTCACTTTTAAACTAATTTAAAAATACAATATATGCAAATTCGCTATAAACGAAACATTTTCTCGATGTTAGTAACTTCTGTTCACTTTTAATCTGGAAAAAATGCCTTAATGTTTCAGATCATTTATTTCGTGAAGATTGGCTTTATTTTTTAAAGGGTGGTCGGTTATCAAACTTAATTTAATGCTCATCGATTAGGACAATGGCAAGTTATTCATCGGCTTACGTTACCTGAAGGGGTCAAAAAAAGAAAAGTAGTAAACAATGAAAAACAAAACAAATGAGTCATCTCTATCCTCGGCACACGAAGCACCCTCTTTATATCCATAGATTAAAAAAAACAAAAAGATGAGAAGTCAGCATCGAATCTTAATCGGAGTCTGTACGTTATAATGTAGAAAGTGACGACTCACAATTACTTTTAGTAAATAAACTTTTAAAGAAAACTATTTTTAAACTAAATTAGTGTTATGAATTTGTAGTAATAATATAGACATTGGTTAGCAATGATATAAATTTAAGAAGTGAAATTTTATCATGGGGATTTATTGTGAATTTTTACTGCAAACTTTAATCATCAAATCAAAGCTTTTAAGTTATAAAACCTATGGGAACCCTGGTTATTTGAAAGGACGTCATTGCAAACTTAACCTAAAAATATATGAAGCTGTTAGTAATAAAGAAATAAGAATGAACAGATAATATGCTAAAACATCAAAGTAAAAGTAATATAATAGGGGAATAACTACATTTATTCAGCTTATTGGTTACTAAAGTAGAAAGAAGGCATATTATTGCTTTGATTTTAACATTATCAATTCATATATTTGTAAACTTTAGCATAACGCTTATACAAAGATCTTATATAAAAGACTTCTATACTGCACACATATGTATAGCCTTATATATATATTTTTTGTTACTATTTCATACAGCTATATTACTATTCGCACCATTTCACATGGAATTTATGGGATATTACAATACCCTAATTTCAACTTGTACTAATTTGAGGCGCGCGGTGAGAAGCTGATAAGTGAAATTAATCCCCCCATCGCCACTTCTAGTAGTCATCACCGCGCGATATAACTTCCTTGCAGGTGGGTCGCAGTAAGATGGTGTGCTCAAACTGAGCAGTATAGCATCCCTTTATGTCGCAGAGTGGTGGATAGGCGTCCACCACGCCCTTATCGCACAGATCCTTGAGAGCCATGGCGTAGCGTGACGCTCCAGCTCGCTCTAACCATCGTTTACAAAAGGCAAGAGTGCCAAAGTTTTTATTGATTAAGTTCAACAACTGCTTGGAAGACTGCAATCTAAAATAAAAAACTTTTTTTACTATTTAGGGTGTTAGACCATTGGTACTATAGTCATGCAAAATTCGTAACAACATTTTAAAAATAATACAAATCGAAAATCAGACTATTATCAAAATTATTAGTATTATTTTGAAGAGTTGTGCAATGAAAGAACAGTACAGGGTTACCACACGCTAATTAGATCACAACAATAATAGTAGTTACTGATGTAACAGACAAGAAATCTTCAAAACATTATCCATGATGGTACACCATACAAACATGTGTCAGTAATAGATGAATATAAATTTGTTTTCATGATTTGCATAACATGATTATTGCATGACTAATATACTGCTAATAATAATGAAGCATATTAAGTACTTCAGTGACATACTTAATTGGCACAACCATACCTGAGTGGCACATACTGTTGTTCAAAGTTTTTCATATAATGGGAGCAGTCCATATCATCATGGACTTGACCACGTCCTGTGGATCCAAATGTTTCGATGGCATAAAACTCATTCTCTTCCATGCGAGTAGTTTCACCACCTTTTACGATTGGAACTGTTTTTCCCGCGTGAATCCCTGCAAAATACATATTCACATAAAGCAAAGTTGCAACAACACGATATCAATAACAAACTCGTATTTAACATTTAAACTGATTCACTTACTATAGGGTCCAATAGAATGACCATTAAGATTGCGAATCGGTTTCACTTGGTAGACCTGTCCATCTAATTCAACTTCATGGGACTCCATCACCTTAAGAACACAAAATACTGAATGAAATTTGTAGAATTCTTATACAATTATGTGATATAATTTCATTACATTAGAAGATTTTTGACAACAGTTTCCACAAGGTGGATTCTCCTTTATATTTTCTTTATACTTCTATATATTCCATTCTTTTCTTTTTTTTTGGAAATTATCAATTTGTATTTGAAATATGTTCCAACAAGCATAAATGCTTTCACAATTTAATAACCTACATTTTAACATACTGAGGCAAGAAGATAACACTGAAATGTAGATTTACACACTGACCTCTTGTACTGCAGCACCGACATCACATAATCGGACATCAACACCCGAAGCCTTGATGCCAGCTTCAGTGGCTTCTTGTACACCTTTCACTAACGGGTCATAGCGCGGGTTGAAATGCAAAGTGAAAGCACAGTCTATGATACGCCCGTTGATATGAGTCCCGAAATCTATCTTGACCACATCATCATACTCCAGAACGGTATTGTCACCTGCCATACATGTTAAAATTAATGTGTTGGCCAACTTTTATCATTGCGATATTGGCAGCAAACTTTGATGGCAATTCTTTCTAAATTGTCAGAAGTACAAACTTTTTTAGAAACTATTATATGCTTGATAATATTATTGTAGATTATAAGTTAAATTTTTACTATGTGATAGGGTAGCATTTGGCCTCAATCCTGTAAAATTGTAGGAAGTGCTCATATTTAAAACAATCCATCCATACCTTGCACAGTTATCAGTATCAGGAGTATTAAAAAATAAACATCAATATTCCTTGATTGATACTGCATAATTATAATGTTATCAGAAAATATGAAATTAAACCTGTATTTGGTGTATAATGTGCAGCACAGTGGTTACGACTGCATCCAGTAGGAAAGGCCAATCCAGCCTTTAATCCATCCTCACCAATCAAACGTCTTGCAGTTGCCTCTAGTTCTTCACAAATTTGGATCATAGTCATACCAGGCTTGATCCAATCACGGATATGCTTGCGTGTCTGAAACATAAATAAAGGAAAATAAAATTATAAGTAACTACTAATACTTGGAATTTTTACTTCATGACTAATAAGTTATAGTAATAGATCAAAACTTTGTTATTATGAGCAAAACTGAAATTTTAATGTTTTGTCAGTTTATAATATCTATTGGGTTGAAACATAATATAATTGAGAATTGGTCTCTGTGATGACACAATGTTGTTGTTATTAAAAAAAATAACTGGTGGTCAATGGTGCTTCTGTTCTGATCTCCACACCCGTAATTAACTAAAAATTTAAATTTACACATTAAAAAATCAACCTGTCTGTGAGCTTCAGCGGCATGTCGTATTTCCTGGTAAATGTCTTGGTGAAGTCTGTCCAAGGCTCTCTTCTCTTCACTTGAAAAGCGATCCTTAGCTGTTCTTTCATCAATACCCTCAGCAGGGCCATGTTCCATGATCTGACCCTCCGGAAAGTTGCCTTAATAGAAAAAAATATGCATGGAAAACTAACATCCAACTATTTGAATATTTATTCTTTTGACTAAGTAAAAAGTGGATATATGTAACCTTGTTTACAACTGTATTATTTCAAATACAAAATGAAGCCGTATTTTTGCAATTCGCTATATTTCAATACAAAAATGTCACAAAGGTTATTTTGGGTACGAGGTTTTAGGAACATACCATCAGGGAATAGCTCGGATATTGGTATAGATGGAGGATTTGTCTGCACTTTGTTATTGCTTTTATTTTTATTTTTATTCTTTTTTTTCTTTTTCTCTTCTTCGCATTTTATGTGTTCATGTTCTGCAGCTAAAGTTTGAACTTTCTCAAGAATCTGCTTTACATTGTCGTCAACCGTAGTTTCATTAGTCGCTAAAACCAATAAGGACACAAAGTTAATGTTATTTTTAATGTTTTGTCATTTGTCGGGCACACTGTCGATGATGATCCTAACCTGTCTTCTTCTTCTTTTTTTTCTTTTTCTTTTTTTTGGAGGGATCTTTCGCCTCTTCCGTACCATCTAATTCTTCTTCTTCTTCATAACAATCAAAATTTTCATGCTTTACTTCTTCTACCGTTTTAACTGCAGCCATTCTATAATTAAATTGAATTTATAAAAATAAAACCTGCTCACGATGATTGCTACCAGTCATATACCCAGAATTTTAAAAATCCAATAGTGTCAGCGGATTCCAGGAATTTGAGCATCACTGATAGCTGTCCTGAATTCTATACTTTTAGCTATGTATTTAATTTTTTAATTAGTATAAAATAAGTTTCTATTTACTTTATACTACTATACTTTATATGTAATACTAAAAAATATTTGGTATCATAAAATAATATTATTTGAAAAGATAAAATACCATATATTTTATTTGTACCAAAAATGCAGAAAATTAAATAATTCAAACGATATTTGTTATTTTGAATAAACCATTTTTATTGGACTGGTGCAACTTGAATTTCATGTAAATTTGTTTGATACAACGTATAGTATAGAAACTTGGAGACCTTAACGTTCCGCTTGATGCTTGATAATACACGGTACAAGATAACAAAATCACTATCACTACATAGGAGTAGTATAAAACAAAGTCACTTTCTCTGTCATTATGTCCCCTTGTTCCCTTAAATCTTTAAAACCACGCAACGGATTTTGATGCGGTTTTTTTTAA
>DWUN01000608.1:0-21252 GCA_018249975.1 Passova gellias
TGTGAAGTCTACCAATCCGCACTCGGCCAGCGTGGTAGACTATGGCCTAAATCCCTCTCACTATGAGAGGAGACCCGATCCAGCAGTGGACCAAAAGGGTAAAAAAAAAAAAATATGAAATTTGACATTTTTATTAGCAGCGTAATTAAATGTGAGCGGCGGTACTGTACACGTTGCATCTACTATGATGTACACAAACACAATGAATACGCTCGGGGCGGTGTAATGACGCGCGAAGATCCGGCGCAGCGATACTCCGCGGTCAGACGTCCAGTTAATAAATTAACATTAAATTACATCCGATAGCGAGCAGATCTTTTCCGAGATGATATCGAACCGTTTAGGAAAGAATAGCCATAAATATAGCTTCATAAATAGGTCAGAACTCGCTTCATAAATAGGCCTGGTAATAAGTATTCTAATTCTAATTCAATCGCAAGCTGTGGTTACGACAGTACAGTATAATGAAAATAATAAAATTATAAAATAAACCTTACTTCACCATACTTTACTTTTTACTTTAACGATATAAGTAAATTGTTCGAATTTCAAAACGAATTTCGAGCTGAGAGTAAAGCAGTTAATAAAGTGTCGGGCAAAAAACAAAATAGCCTGCATAGGCGTACCGGATGTCACACGGGCGGGATGCAACAAGCTCCGCCAGCATTATTATAAAGACCGTCTCTACTGTTCCGCTGCAATCACAATTCAATCAGCCCCCGTTTTCATATCGCCCGATCGAAATATCATTGAAATGTCGCGAGCAGTGCGGCCACGGTGGACACGGCTTTACAATTGAGAAAGCGACGCTGCAATATTTTTCGTAGATCAATAATTTCACGTAATAATTTCCATTAAAGCGTAAAATAACCAGTTGAACTTGGATTGCCCTCTTTTACCTCGACGGCTAAGCCAACGATCAAAGATTCGATTCTCGCTCACGGTAAGCAATTGAGAGATGTGCGCATTTGTTATTTCTTCGTTTGAGTGCAGTAGAATTATCTACATAAGGTTCTATGTAACTTTCAATAAGTAATAAAGTTGTGCAAATTATATTTGCGTATGTTTTTAAAGTAGGGGTTGCAATGAAAGGATTTGAAGCCGAGTGTCGCGGTGGCCGTTACTGAGATATTACTTTTGACAGACACGAGGCAAATAGATGAAGACAGCCAATTTAAATAATTGCTTTCAGGTTTTTTTTCCTTGTAATTGTCTAATTAGGAATCAGACGGCCGTGTGTAAAAAAACTCATTTTTTACATTGTTTTCCCAAAACGGTTTACCGATAACACTGAAGCTCGTCAATAACTAACAAATAAAAACAAAACAAAAAAATGTATCGATAAACAGAGAAGAAAAACTTACTGAGCTGTTTTGCTTTTGCCTATTATAGATGAACATTATAGATTGAAAAGACTTAAGATCAGTCTGCCTCAAAGACAAGATATAAAAGAGATAGACCAACAAGACCTTCCCTAATCCACTCAATCTTATTATGTGTACAGAAATAATCCTGACTCAATCGCTCCTCGGCCACGTATAATCATTGCAGGTTTATTTTTCTCCCGCCCATTCATACACTGTCTTAACATGACACACAGTTATAAGCCGTAACGGAAACACCGACATTACTCTAAAAGCTATCCTGCCTGCTGTAATAACCTTAAGAAAAGGCTTTTGAGCGCTCACAAATAAGATCGTTAATCCTGCAGCACGGAGCTCCTCTTATACTGGTTGCAGGGGCGCAGATGTGAAATGCTAGGTCTACCCGTTTGTGGTCGACCCTGCCTAAATACGTTGGAACTGACGCTGTAAACTACCCTGTTTAGTTAGGGGTGGGGGTCGGAAGTGTCACAAGTGTATAGTCGTCGGTTTGTCGAGCTTAAGGTGCAATGCTGGGATCCTTTAAAGTTCCTGTTTATAGGGGTACGGCATTTAATATATTTGCATTGAATTTCAAACTGGAAATGTGGTTTGGGTGGCTTCTTAGTTCGTCCTGCTTTAGAATAGTCATCAGAAATAACTGTATAGTAATAAGAATAATAACTGGGGACGATTCCACACACGGCTATGTGACCCCAATTTAGGCAATTGGATACTTGTGTTATGGTGACTGGACAGCTGACAAGCGTACATATTTTGTATGTACATATTTACATACATACAAAATATTAATCATAAAAGGGTTGAAAACATCCCAAAATCTTACTATGTAAAGTCCGTGGCTATTTCTTTCTTCTACACTGCGCCATTTATCAAAATCCATTTCCTAGTCAGCGGAATCAAAACAACGGCATCGAATAGATCACAATTGAGAAGCTTTATGCTTAGCACAATGCATATTTCATAAGGCGAGCTGAACGTGTGTTTCCGGTTGCTATTGGCTCCGAGCAGTTTGTCAGGCTGTCTCCGCTGTTTCCAGGTCATCGCGCCGCTTATCCAAAGCTTCTGTTTATGGTGAACTGGATTGAATGCCAACGAATGCTTCCGTTATATTGACGATTGAATTTCTGAGAAGGATCAAGTGTTGCTCTATTATTTTGTACAATTTCCGTCTATTGGATTCTATCTTTTCTTTTTTTGCTATTAATGTTTCAGAACGTAAAATATATGGACAGCCCCCGTGAGAGACACAGGCTGAATAATCTAGGCTGATTTCACAGTTGGCTGATATCGAGTGACTAGATTCAATTATTCATTCTGTTAAAGGAGAGATTGGTGATGAAGATTGATAGATTTGTAACAAAGGGCTGATGATAGGAAGCGTACTCGTAATAAAATAAGATCTATGATATTTAATAACTTAACTTCAAAAACCACAAAGTTTAGCATCCATATTTAATGAAGTAGATCCCATTAGATAATCATTATTACTTAGATAATCCCAAAGTATTAATTTATTAATGTCCTTTACAGATTGACTCGACTAAGATATTTCGTGTCAACCTCCCTCGGAAAAATATGAATATTTCTCTACTGAATTTACAATGTGTTCTCAATAGCACAATTAAAAACATTCAGCACATCGGATCCTCCAGTCGACTATTTTTACCAACATGTCATTACATATTCATGACAGAAAGTTGGCGAAGCTCCAGAATCATAACTTAAAATTCGAAGTATGTATCTGGATTCGATCCACTCAACTCTTAGTTACAAAGTCGATGTTTGAAGTCGATATTCAAGTGGTCAAGTAAATATATTGGCCCAAAGCCAAACCAATAATCTTCGAGCTTAGAACGAAGCATCGAAAACCACGTTTTCAATAATTACTTTTAAACGAAAACAGGAATCAAATATTCGTAAAACTCGCTCAATTTGAACAGTATCTAGCAAGTATTTTTTATAATAAAAATCATGTCAAATAGTCTTCTGTCTCTTTACGACGCACTATTGCCTTGTTCCACTTGTATGTTATCACCACTGTATAAATATAAGTATACATGGAACTTGATGAAGGGAGGTGAAAGTTTGTTTCCATCCTTAAAGAATTATTTCACGTTACCTTATAAGAGCTTTGTGGCTGGCTGGCTACAAATCTTTTTATGTAACATTTCTGAGCTAAGGTATCTTTCGAAACTGGTAACAGTCTAACGTGAAAGCCTTAAAAGACAACGCGTTACGCAACCTAATTAAAAACCTACGCTCGAATCCAACTTAAAATGATCACCCAGACCGTCCAACTAGTAAATAATTCTCTAAATCATTTTATAATCGGGTCAATTCAGCAGAATGGAAATATTGGACTATTATTGAGTTAAAAAACCTTTTAACCGAGACGCTCGCAGCTGATTTCATAAAAATCGAGTCTCAAAACCTTCAGGTAGTCGTAGCTGTAAGCTGCAAAACACTGTCGACTCTTATATTGTTAAAGAAAGAGCAGGCGGTGACTATTTATACTGAAACGTTCTGATCATTTCTTTCTGAAACTATACCACCTCGATGTTCGAGTCGTACTGCAACGTTTGCACTTATTTCTTGCCTAACATTAACATTAACATTAACAATTACGTCATGTTTATCGCTTATATGCGATTTGACTCTAACCGACCGCGTTCGTAACATGGAGGTGTGAAAGATGCTCTGTGTAATAGAGATTTGGTCTAAGAATAAAAAGGACATGCTCCTATGGTTCGGACATGTGGAAATAACGGATGATAAACGTGAGCGTTGATGGATGAAGGCGGCTGGGAAGAACAAGATATTAACATCTTGACCAAATAGGTCAGATAAATATGATGAATATGGAATCTGTGATACAATTAGAATTAGGTCTGTAACGATAGACATATTTGGCGCTCTCTGTTCTTTGTTTACCCTCTTAGGAACCCGGCGTGATGGTAAAATAATTAAGCGTTTATCAACAGACGAAGAAAATAATAGTAGTCCCAGACTAAACATTGTGCATGTATCGATTTGTAGAATATTTCCATCGGTGAATTGGAATCGGATTGGAAATTTCCAACGATGTCCGAAATTTATTTTTCTCTGGAGACTCGACCAGGATTTGTTCGAAAGAAATGTCCGGTCTAGTTGAAAAATAGGGTTCCCGCAGCGTCCATACGTTACCCGATGCGGGAAACACACTCGCCGATAAAATTTCCAATATAACAATCACGTAAGGTAACGATTGGACAATTAAAGAATGAAGTTAAAAAAATTGGTCACACAATTCAAAGACAATTCTCTCATCTTTATTTAACGTCATTTGGTATTTATCAATCCGCGTGAGAAAATCTCTGAACGACTAATATAAAATGTCCCCCTAGTGCGCTCCGGTTCAATAAACGTAAAGCATTTCCCACCCTTGTCGCCAGACCGCGCTGGCTGGGCCCGTGGCGATGAAATAAATTCGCGCTCAACTAATAGTAAGGTGTTCAAGATATTTCGGAATTCCGACAATATTTTTCCGAGGCCGTAAAGAAACATAATCTCAGCGACCGAAGGCTATTGCGTCAGTGTTCAGGAAATTGGAAGCTGTTTATCAGATTTTGGTTTTTTTCGGGGAAAAATCGGTAAATGATCAAGCGACATTGCTTCTCGAGACATTATTTTAAATATATCACATACGAAAACATTGTTTTACTTCGATAACTTATTAAACGGATGAGTTTAAAAATGCTAAAACATTTGAAAAGATTTATGCCTTTTACGCCTTTTATGGCTTTTGGTAGTTGGAAGAACATGTATTCGGATCGCCAGGGTAAGTATCTCCGACCTAATTCTACCGTGAAGCAGTTTTTATTACAGCAATCTTTATTTTGGTTTGAATAGTGTGGATATGTCCATACTATACTAAAGACCACCATCTCCTCAAGAGTAGCGACGCATCTGCGACAAACTTCTAAAAACACCTTTAATAATAACTAATACTACCTGCACTTATACTACCTGGATTAATATTACTATGAGTCCCATTCCTGCAGTTCCGTTACTAATGCATATTAACCAACTAATTATTGTTACAGTTATTACTAATTGAATTAACACTAATAATGGGACAGCCATTTTTACAGCCCTATTAGAAGTCGGTTGCCGGTTCATGGACGACAGCGTTCGCTACTCTCTTCACATAAAAACGCCGTAAAACTATCTGTGAGGTGTTAAACAAGATTTCTCAATGTATCCCCCACATTTTTTTTGGCCATAAAAAATACAATCTGGCCGGAGCGGACTTGGCGGCCGTCAGGAAATTGGAAGGCGCACGTTTATTAGCGGCGAGTGATCGAGCGGCTGGAGAGTGCGGACCAAAACATCATACGGTGAAATTGTTTTCATATGGTTATGAAATTTCCAAATACGATGCCGTGGCAAATTAATATAGACTGATTAACTTGTGCCAATATTCACACAATGTAATTATATATTAGTAATCCGCAAAATACTATGACAACGTTACTCTATTAATTATAAGTGTTACAACAAGCAGTTCAGCCTCTTAGCTCCAGACTCAAGGTACTAATTAATAATATCTTGAGACTGCCATCTGGTTTCACACTAGTCAGATCCTGTAGGTACTATGGTGACAAGACTATTAAAAATTATATATTCTATATCATATTATAGATATTTTTACTAAACGCAGACCCAGACCAAGCTGAGCTCAACACACAAATGTTTGTTTTGTTTGGAAGTAGAACCCGCGACCTTCGGTTTAATAGTCATCTTTTCTAACCACCACACCAAGAGACCAGTCGAGTCCAGAATCGTTTATTATATTAAAGTGTTGAATATTTAATTCACTAATCACAGGTGGATAATTATTGGATGCACCTTATAAATGACTGCCTGAAATAATGCTTGCTGTTGTCCTATAATAAGATATATTTGGGGAAAGTATTTCCAGGTTCGACCTTGGCCTTCGCTCTGAAGCACTTCAGCATATCATGTTCCGTCTCACGATCCCAACACTCAATCATTGGTTGGTTGACGAACGCGCTAAATCCAATTTCCTGATGAAACTCACTATCTGTGGGAAAATATTATTACAAGCAGGAAAATATGAAAATTATTAAACATATTGAAATATGAAGCCTTACGGATTTAGTGGCAAAATAATATTTAGCATTTCTTCTTTTTAAAGTAATACAATAATAATTTAGGATCAAGTCCATCTCCTATCCGATTAGAAATTAGCCAATTAAGACTGTTTACTATACATCTGATAAATGCATATTACATCTATATATATTATATCTACGATAAATTGTTATTGCATGTAGACAGAATAAACAAAGCCGCATAAACGTTTACCCTGGCTGCGAATCGAACCCGCGACCTCCGGTTCAGCAGTCAGTCTTTAACCACTCGACCACAAAGCCAATCAATGTTGGTACATTCGACATTACACCTTCAACTTGTTTGGAATGTTCAATATCTCTCCGGAGCTATCTTACCAGCCGGCACCAGTGCCTGTGTCGTAAATCCGATAAAGTTATATTATTATAAGGAATTTATACAATTAATATTTTAGCATTTAGAGCGGTAACACGTGACGCCAGCACACGCAGAGTGCGTTATTAAAGATATGACTCGAGACTGCCGCGCCTAGCTGCGTTTGGGGTGAATTGTCAAAGTGAAAACGAATAAAAGTGAAATATTAAGACCTGGCCGGCTCGAGGTCACACTGGCAATGGAAAGAAGCGGAAGTGACTGAGGAACATTTATACAATACAAATATTTACTGTACACCATAATTAGGAGACCCCGCCTTCGACGACAGAAATTTATTTGTGGGTACATACTCGTATTTAATTTGTGCCTTGTCGGGCGTCCCTACGACGTCCCTTTGTCAGATCGACGGCCGAAATAAAATAATAACTTAGAATTACAAACCCGATAACAATTGTTGCGTTTCTCGGTGCCCGAGCTGTCCGACATAATCTGACAGTCGAGATTTCCCGCGGGAGGGCGCTGTACAGGAATATAGAATTTGAAAAATGGAACGCGTTCGGAATTTAAAATACGACAAATGTATGTAGCAGGTACAGAAATATATCATACGATTAATTTTGGAATCGGTGCATTGCATGCGGCGTACGGATGCCTTGTTGCAAGGTAAGGTAAGGTAAGGTATGGTAAGGTAAGGTAAGGTAAGGTAAGGTAAGGTAAGGTAAGATAAGGTAAGGTAAGGTAAGGTAAGGGACTACTTTTCTCCACTTCTAGACTAACCACTTACGATTTTACTGTTTTTTAACCATTTTGTTTTCTCGCTACTGCTACTGGTGCTGTAAGTCCTCATGGCCGGGTAGTGAGAGACTCTGACTACTAAACTGGAGGTAGTAGGGTCGATTTCCGTCCAGGGTAAAAATTTGTGTAATTACCACATTGCATAGCACAAAACTGAAAAAAACCCATTAATATACAAACCTTTTAGTGTAAATATGATGTTTAAATTATAACACTGGCCGCTGGCCGTCGGTTACCTGCTTCAACATTCTATATAAGAATCAACCTGTTCTAATCTTCAATCTCGTTATCGTGCTGTAATTATACAATTTAGCAAGAACACAAACAAGCCCCTAATTACCATTACCCCGGACCGCTTGTACCATGACGTTACCTCGTTCCTAATCAAGATATCTAGTTTTCAGAGCGAACGGAGTGTTTTGCGCTCGAAAATGTCAAATGAGCAATTTTCGGGCTATTTCAAATGCATAAAACTTTATGTTCTGCCGCAAAGCCTTTAACCGGTGTTACGTGAGCTCTGAACCTTTACGTGTCTTCGGGAAAGTGATGCGATTTTTCGTCGCTCAGAGACCGGCGGGGAGGCTCCGCGGCGCTGGTTCAGGAGCGGCGCTGTAACTGTTCATATCCAAGAATAGCCCAAACCTTTCCCCTTAACGAGCGACGGTCATTAAGCAGTGTTTAACAGCCGCCGGAAGCGCTTTGACCTCGCGAGGTGCTCAACTTATCTACAATTAGTCGGTACACAGAACGACCGGCTCGTTACGGCCAATATTTTATGCGGCTAGTATTAATAATAATAAAGTATTCGAACAACACACGCGACCATCTGATATCAAAGTAATTACGCATGATACCAATGCTTACCCTGGGTGGGAATCGAACAAGCGAGCATTGCTTATATTATCTATTAATGAAAATACCTAGTTTTTTCATAGAATTAGGTACATATCGACTTATATGCTGTACTTAATACCATTGTGTGATGTAATAGATTAATGGATTTGATTGATTTTAAGACTTGTTTTCCCAAATAAAAGATTATGTAAAATATTTTATTATTTACAACAATTTTGTAAACTAACACGATACCTGAAATGCGGCTGCCATCGAGATGGGTGGCTGTAGTGACTAATTAAATACTTAAAATGATAATTCGATAAATATAATAGACTTAAAAAAACTGGAATAAACGCATTCGCAGTGTTAACATCAAAATTTAAAATATAAAAATGTAGATATCAAAAGTGTTAATACGAGTATTTCATTGCCTAATTTGGAATTAAACAGCCGCGCATGGTATTGTCCCCGAATTATTATTATTATTATATTATTTAACACAATGGTTTAGTCCAGATATAACATAAGTATGATTTTAATATTCTACGGGACAAGTTTCCCGGTTGTAGCCCGCTCCAAAATTACTAAGTACGCTTAATTACTTAAAACTTCGCTGAGAAAAAATAAAGGTCTTCGTCGGACGCGAAGTTCCGCCCCATTTCGCTTCACGCCAAATCGCGCCGTTTAAGAAATGATTCCAACAACTTCTACCTACACAGGAATATTGCGAGAGATTTATTTTCCGTTTTATATCACGACAGCCCGAGAATTACGTTTGAATGGAATTAACGAGGAATATTTTTCTTTACAACAGTTTTAATTACACATTTTGCATGAGCTCGTAGAAGCGAACCCGAATCAGCTGTCAAATCCACTAATAACTGGACCACTGGAGCAATCCAGTGTAGATTTACTCAAATTATACTCTAATGCATTATTATAAATCAATCATTTCAATTATTCTACAAAGGAATCATTGTTTAAGCGGATAAAAAAGACGTGCTTTAATAGCGAATCGAGGTAAAAACTGAAAAATGTTCAATAATAATTCTACAATTTTCATGTTTTTTTCTGTTCAAAAAAAGTATGTTTGGTCATTGGCAAGAGTTATAAAATATATAAATGTATCATTTAGATGCTTTAATTTTTAAATTAATCCGTCATTATGAACTAGATTAAAATTACTTAAAAAGATGGAATTAATAAAAGCATGTTAAAAGCGACATAATAATAGTAATATGCGATAGTATTAGAAGAAAATCGTCCAAAGTTATTCCATCGAAACGTAAAAAGCGACTTCCATTTTTAGCGAAGGGTGAAGCCCCTGTAACAATCGAATCGTTGTCCTCCAAATAATTGGCTCCGGGAATCGAACTTGGAGACCGTAATTGAATTACAATACCGTTATTATTGTTCAATGAGTTGGTAGACAAAGGACTTTCATATAATTTCCGTGGAAATTTCGCTACAATTTTTCGGGGAGCAATTCTTTTGTTTTTGCTCAATGCCCGCTTCCTTCCCGCCGCGCTTCTCACGGAACACAGTGTTTTACTCCATTTTGTCCAGGAAATTGTTATGAGAAATTTATAAAATGCTGTGTGCCGTCGGCTATTTTATTGCGTTGATTATATTGCGATCGTTTGACTCCCAATAGCACATTTACGACGGTTGACTGGACTCATGGCTTAGTCGTGACCGATTGCTAAAACGGCAGTCGTTGATACGATTAAAATATTATGTCTATCTGACTGTCTGGCTGTCTGATTACTATAACACGGACATTTAATTGTCTAATATGGAATCGCATTGCCGAGTATGGATGGAGTCGTCCCATTTTTTGTTATCACAGTTGTAACATCATATTTACTAGCAATATCCATAGCTTATGCTGTTACGTGAGAATCTTAAAGATATTATGTAAAACCAAATCTCCGTTAAATCCCAGTGCATTGATGATTCTCCGGACATTGCACAGGTTTTGCTGCTTATGAGAACGTGCTGCTTATGAGAACTTGTCTTTAGTAGTTCTGATCTCGTCATTACAAAAATATGATTGTCAGCCTGTGCGATGCATCTCATACTTAAACATTCTTACTACAGAATGTTCTAGAAAAAGCTGCTTTAACTGCTATAATATTTTAAAAGTAATTTTTCAATGAAACCGCTAGTAGACAATAAAGTTAAGGATGAGTTGAATTTAAACTGCGTCTTCCACGTACCCGGATATACCGGTAGCGGCGTTCACCCGGTCATATTTTACACGGATATCGACAGGCCGGTAAAAATGAAATATGCGCCGCCCAGAGCGCTTCAATGTAATCGTCGAACTGAGATCCGCGACAGAAATATATATTTACATACATGCATATCATCGTATTGGTGACGCCGTTTGATAAACCTTGCAGGGCAGCTATTACATGCATTACTTTTTATTGGTTCCTAAGAGAACTATCCTGTCTATCCAGAAACTTATTTAATTTTTATATTTTGTAATATCCGCCAAATCCAAGGTGATGTTCGTAAAGTATATCTTAAATATAACTTCCAATAGGTTAAATACTAAATATTACTAACTGCACTCATATTAACTTAAGCTACAATTAAAAATAACGACTAATACTTATTACTAACAATCCTACCAGCAGTCCTATTATCAATGAATATAAGCTAAAAGAGTCCTATTAATAACTAACAGTAATTGGACTAATTAACGCTGTCTTATTCCTACGGATGTGTTCCAGGCTGCAGGTGTTGACGAACGACGACGGTCATTTAAGACTCAGCTGTTTAGGTACCAGTTCTCATTTTTATTTAAAATACTATTAAACGTTTTAATCTTGCATCGTATAGATACTTGTATTTTGTAATAAGTTTTTCAAAAACCGCTACCACGATGTCGATTAAAATTGGGTTTGGTTTGGATGAAGAGTTCTATTTATCACCGTTTTATAGTCAACCGTGGAAAGCTAGTTTAGGTACTAAATCCTAAACTAAAAAGAAAAGTAAATAAGTATTTTATGTTGTGCATAAAACTATCTGTAGTCTGTGTATTTTCAGTTGTATGCAATGAGCGCAGCACCATCCGGCCCCGGGCGGTCGCCGGCTGGCCTCGTTACCATACCTAGTGTCCGGCGACTTCTCAAATCGGTCGTATTTGCACGCAAATCGACCGAGACTTACGTCCCCGTGTATACGTACCCTATTTGAATTTTAAACCGAGTCCTCTTTCAAAGGCGAGGTATACTCCGATAAGCATTCACTTACAAACAAAATGGAAATGTATACTGTTTTCAATGATACATTTCAATTTTTCTGACGTCATTTGAATTTAATTGCGCTAACATTCCTTCAGTTATGGATATTAGAGTGTATTGAATTGTAGTCATTATGTTCGTTTTTGTTTCGGTCTTTACTTGTACCAAAAACGGCTCACAACTGGGTAATATTCGAATATCAAGTATCAATATAAACAGTCAAAGGCATACAGTCTTACTTCTCTATTTCTCAACCGATTTCTCTTTTCTTTTTTTTGTTTGATAGCTATCGAACAGCTTTATGAGGGTTTTCAATAATTGAATCCAGCACTGTTTACTGGACGTAAATCTCATCGCATAAGTACAGATCCGCGAAACGTTTTAAAGCCCCGCATTTCAATACACGCTGAAAATCCCATTTCAGATAAATCAGTTTCAGTGTCGTTTTGTGAATATAGAATCTAAGCGTGGGCTATCGCGGTTCTGGCTGCAAAGAATACAAACCAAACAATATTCTTATTATTACTATCACAAATTATTGATACTAATAGACCCATTACCTCATTCTTACTCGTATTAAAGGTTGGTTATAGATGTCCATGGGCGGCAGCTACCATTTGTGGCTATTGCGTGCTCGTTTGATACTCTCTTCACATAATTACTAAATATTTGTCTTTGTCGTGAATGGACGCAAGAACCCTCTGCTCAGCCGTTAGGGTCATTAACTATTCACCAATGGACCAGTTAAGTTTATAGACCAGACTAACATACGACGAATGAATCTTTTAAGCAGTTACACTGTCCTGTTACTGACTATCGCCAAAAAGACCCTTTTCCGATTTAGGTAACATTACGTTAAATTGTAGCTCAAATAGCAAAGGTAAAAAGGTAGGGTAAACAAGATGTACGGCCGTGAGTTACGTCGCAACAAAATGCCCACCTGGATACAGTGGGCGACGGTTGCCCAGCCGTATATCACGCGGGCTATCGACGAACGGCTGAGATGATATACAGCGGTAAGCCGAACCGGCTTAGCGCTCGTCTTTTGTATGCATTTTCCGTTTTTGTACCGCGCACGGCAGCCGATGGGACTTTACTGCCTCGTACACGTTTTGGTATTTAGTTTGGGAGATACAAAGCTTCTGAATATAGTGCGATTTTTAAAAATCGTTTAGTAGCATATTGGCACCGTGGTCGAGTGGTTAGAGACGCTGTTCGCAAAACCGGAAGTAGTGGGTTCGATTCCCTTTCAGATGTCCATATTTGTGCAATTGACACATTTGTTTGTTCGGTCCGGTTGTGTTGTAAATGTATACCCACTTTCACTCATACTGTACATAGATTTCCAAAATATTCAGTGGACGTTCTACGGCGCTGTAAAAAGGACCAACCGGAATTCACCTCGCGTGTGACTGAGCGCTTAGTTTAAAATTCAAATTGGGTGCGTCACACGAGGGGGCGGGTGGGGGGGGGGGGCTCGGCCGATTTGAGCGGCTATAATACGGCCGAGTTGACGAGTCGCCGGACTTTCGTCGCGGTGATAAATCGAACAATCGCTGATGCATATGGTCTTTAATAACACAAATAAATCGACTGCAGCAATTAACATAGTCGGTAGGTACTACATTTTGATCAATTTTGTTTTATTGCATTAGAAGTCTTAGAATATCCATATCTTTGACCTCACAAAGTATTAAGATACAAAAAGGACATTTTCGATGTTTTCCACTTCGAAATAAATCGGATGTTTTCGTGGCGCTCGATTAACAAAGTGGGTAGATATGTTCATTTGGCTGTACTGAAAGAAGACACTTTTTCACTTCCGACTTTGTTCATTGCTACAGTCGAAATGTATGGTGAGATCAATTAGAGCAAGATAGAGAGAGTGAGAGGACATTGTGGCTTTGATACCCAACCACAACACACATTTGTGTGATGAGCGCATTTGTTTGTTCTGTGTCCGGGTGTAATAAAATATCTTTAGAAGTTTAATATTGTATATTTATGAGATATCTAGTTACCATAATACAGGCATTCAATTGCCTAATTTGGAATTGTATAGCTGTATGTGGAACTGTGACCATTATTGTTGTTATCGTTTGATCTAATTATAAATAGTATTTGTATCGTAATACAAGATGCAATGCCGATAGTAATACCAGGATAAATGTATGTTGAGATCAATTAGAGAGTAAGAGAGAGTGAGAGGATGTTGTGGATTTGCATTCTATCCAAGACATACAGTTTTGTGACGAGTACATTTCCTTGTTCTTTGTCTGGGTGTAATTAAAGTATCTAATTAGTATGTATATATTTAGTGTATCAGCTGTCCGGTCACCATGGTACAGGGTCTGTACAATTTGGGATCAGATGGCCGTGTTTGTGTTAGTGTTTCAAGGTATTACTTTCTAAGATATCTCAATTTATGTTGTTATAACAGGTGCTGGAGCAACACCACCCCACGCTGACGGCGGAAGAAAGCGCTCTCCAATATGTGGAGTCGCTGTGTCTTCGGCTGCTGGCAATGCTGTGCACAGTGCCCTCGCCTCTCACAGTGCAGGTCCGCTTGTTATTTATTTATGTATCCCAATCCACAGTATACTCATCATTGACTTCATCATATTTCTCGAAGGTGTGCCAGTTTCTTCATGAAGTTTAACTTGATCAGTATAGCAAGGGATGTTTAAATTTTTAGTTACTAAAACACATAACTTTGTTCAGACAGGAGTGCATAGAAGAATTTAAACCCGGACCCCAGAATTAGAGGCTGGAATCCAAACGACAAAGACCTTTATTTGCACAAATATGAGTACCTTTAAAGATTCTATACAATTTTTTTTTTGTGTTTCATAATTGGTAAGAAAATCATTGAAGTTCGAATGTCCAGGTTTGTAAACAACTCCGATATCGAGTGAATATTTCTGAAGGTTTATCCATAAGTAGTTAGTTCCGCTGATAAATGATGACGATATGAGCTCGTGTTTTAAATTATTTTGAACGAAGATAGACACACCGCCGCCCACAATTTCGGGCCTGATATTATAGTAGTGCGTGTAATTTCGTAGTGTAAGTTGTTGCGCTTGTTCTTCCGTCTTTATCCAGGTTTCCGATAGTAACACAATATGAATGCATTTCTTGAACGAGTGAAGTATACAATTGAGCTCATCCAGTTTACCGGGCTTACAGATGCTTCTTACATTCGCGTAGAAGAAGTTTAAGCTTGACTTTGATGTAATGACACTTTGATAGTCGTTTATAACCTGATAGGTTGTACTATTGTTGTGCTGGGAAAGATAAGCTAGTTTTTTGTATTTGAAGTCGCTATGATGCTCGGTACTCCTTTAACATATTTTATAGTGAGATTTTCTTCCCCATTTTTTGTTCTTCTGTCCAGTTCATCGTTGAGTTCTTTTAGATAATTTTGTTGCGCAGGGGTGGCATCAGCAATTATTCTTATGTTATTTGTGAGTTTTATTCTATTACGCAACAATTATTAGTTCAATCCATATTTTGCCTTTTACAGCGTACATAAGAAATGCATTACTTTCTATATTCTGTATTCAATTACTGGCAAATACATATTAGTCGTGATGTTAACACGATCAATATTTCACCAGGACGTGGAGGAACGGGTGGCCAGGACCTTCCCAACGCCATTAGACCGGTGGGCGCTGCAGGATGCTCGCGAGGCGAACGCGCAGAGACGCCGGCGGCTGCTGCTGCCGCTGGACAAGCTGCATCAGCTGTTACAGAAGGTTCAGTCATGGAGTAACACTAACTACTACCAGCCCCATTCCTGCAGTCCAATTTAGTTCTCAATATGTAAAATTTAGTTGTACAAGATAATTAGATAGAATTAGGAATTATATAATATTTTTTTAACAATGAAAAGAAGAGGTAGGTACTGAAGTCGACGCCTATTTTTTTTTTTTGTTCAAAAATATTCTGATCTTACATATGTTTTTCGTGGGTGGGAATAGAAGCCACAATCTCGACAGTCTTTAACAATCAGGTTCCCTAACGTCTAGACGATTAGAGAGTCTAGACCCTAGAGCAGTCATTAGTGGGCGTTACAGCCCACTTTCAGAGATCGAGATAGTAAGTTACATATTAAGCTAGAGGAATTGGGGGGGGGGGGGGACCGAAATGATTTGGAGGGGGAGGATGAGGCAATGACTGGTTATATATTTAGAAACAAAAAAAATTTCATCGGCTGCTAGATAATAATTAATTGTCAAAGTGGGTTATAGATGAAATATGTAGCTTTGACAAGTTATACTCTAGAGTAATAGGCCAGTATATTATATACAACCTCATTTTTCCTATTTATACGCGTTTTGACATTCCAGGAGGTACTCCTCTATAAAATCGACATGTCCGTGTCGGTGTTCATGACGGCCGTGCTGGAGTACGTCAGCGGTGATATCCTCAAGCTGGCCGGCACGTTCGTAAAGAAGATCGCGCAGAAGAGCGGCTATCAGACGATCACTTGCAGGGACATTAAGACAGCCATGTGCGCTGATAAAGTACGTGCCGTGAATATATTATTATTATTATTATTACTTGACTGCACCACTGACGGCGGATAATGACGAGTGACGTCAGCCCTGGGGTGGGGGGGACGTTTAGCGAGCGAAGAGCAGACCGAGTCTTTTGAATTGCTTAAATAGACAATTACCTTTCATGGACCATTTAGTGTGGTGTTATCCTTTTTGTATTACTTAACTTGGTTCCCAAGCCTGCTCATAGAATTATGGCATCGAGGAATAAGGGTGTTCATACTTTCTATTATATATTTCTATATGTGTATATGAATGTTAACAATAATAGATAATTAATTAATTGAACATATAGGTATGCACTCTGTTCTGTTTTTAAGTGTGCTTATGTGTGTGTGTATGTAGCACATTGATTATTATTATTATTATTTTTCAACCCTTTTATTGGTCCACTGCTAGACCGAGTCTCCTTTTATGCTGAAGGGGATTTAAGCCATAGTCTACCACGCTGGCCAAGTGCAGATTGGTAGACTTCACACACCTCAAAAAATATTATACACTTTATAACATGGGTGTGCAAGTTTCCTCGCGATGTTTTCCTTCACCGTTACAGCCAGTGATATTTAAATTTTAGTTATAAAACGCACTTAACAACTCACAGGTGGCAGGATTGAACCCAGACCTCTTCAGTTTCTCCAGAGGTCTTCATGCTTCACCTCCAACATTATCCATGAAATAATAAATTATCCCTATCGTCCACAGGTGCTAATGGACATGTTCTATCAAGACTCCGAGCTGGCCGGGGCGGCGTTCGCGGACGCCGGGGCGATGTCCGCTGGCGGCGCTTCGCTTTCCTACGGCGAGCTGGTGCGCGACCTGCTCGCAGACGAGAAGAACTTCCTCAGAGACCTGCACCTCATCATTAGGGTGTTCAAGGACGAACTGGAGAAGATACTCGATGGTGACAGTCGGGTGAGCATTGCTTTTGTTCGGCTTTATTGTTGTTTATACTTATTATACTTATAGCTGATGTCTATCCCTGTTTCCCTACTGTAATTTTATAAATGTGAAAGCAACTCTGTCTTTCTGTCAGTCTGTCTGCTACGCTTTCACGCCTAAACCATTCAACCGATTTAAACGAAATTTGGTACAGAGAAAGACATGAACTTGGGAAAGGACATAGGCTACCTTTTATCGTGAAAAGAGGAGTTATAGGGGCTAAAATGGAAGATGAAAATTTATATGGAATTTCGGCTAATATCTGGAACGGCTGGACCGATTTTGACGGGACTTTCACTGGCTGATAGCTGATGTATTAAGGAGTAACTTAGGCTACTTTTATTTTACAATACACTTCTGTTAAATTGAGACGAGGACGAAGTCACCGGAACAGGTAGTTGAACAATAAATCAGTTATGCCTCCAACCTATATCTGGTCGTATCGTATGCCATGACGTTGTATCTTTTCCGACAGGCGATATCCCTGATCTTCGGAAACATAGTTGACATTTACGAGCTGACGGTCACGCTGCTGGGCAACCTGGAGGACGCCATGGAAATGTCGCAAGACTCGCCCACCCCGTACATTGGCAGCTGTTTCGAAGGTACACGCTCGTTTTTAATCTATACTTATATAAATAAAATTGAAGTGTCCGTCTGTGATTTCAGTAACGTAGACGAACCACGTCAGGTTTGTAAGGACGGAGATATTTTACACACGTTGCTTACTGCCTACCCCGTTAGGGACCTGGCGTGATGGTATGATGATAATAATAAATTTCAATTTTCCTTACAGAACTGGCGGAAGTGGAAGAATTCCGTGCGTACGTCCGTTACGCCAATATAGTGACCAGGAAGGAGTCCAGGGAGGCTCTGCAGAACATTGTGGACGATCCTGTTGTACGTAGAGAATAATAAATAATAACAGGGGACATTCCACACTCGGCTATCCTATTCCAAATTAGGCAATTGTACACTTGTGTTATAGTATCCGGACAGCTGATAAAAATACGATATAATAATTATATAAATATTTTTACTACACCCAGACCCAGAACAAACAAATGTGCTCATCAAATGTTTGTCCTGGACGGGAATCAAACGACCTCCGGTTTTGCAGTCAGAATCTCCAACCACTCGACCACGTGGCCAGTTTTGACTTTTGACCAGAGGCTTTGGTAACGCCTCTGGTGTTAGCAATGTCCATAGGCGACGGTAACTACTGACCATCAGGTGGCCCGTCTGCCCGTTTATCAGTTCAAGTGTAAAAAAAATTGAGTTAATTTCTGTCGCCTGTTTGTATTACACGTGTGTGTGTGTGTGCGTGTGTGTTAGCTGTCGGAGCGGCTGGACACGGCCGGGCACGGGTTCCGGCTGGCCGTGAAGTATTACCTGCCGCGGCTGCTACTCGCGCCCGTCGCTCACGTGTTCCTCTACCACAACTACGTGCTCGCGCTGCTGCAGATCGCGCCCGCTTCCGAGGACCGCGAGAGCTTCAAGCAGGTAACCACCGCCATTTTTAAATAATTATTGCAGTATGAAGCCTAAAGTGATCTATCGAGAAAGGGGCTGCCTCGACTGGACTAGATATAATATATTCAGTTGATCAATTTCTTTTTCAGGTGGAATGCAACCTTCATCCTATAAAGAAATTACTAATAAAAGCTTTAGGAAACGGACCAAAGATGTAAGTACATTGACACACTCGCATTTTTATTTGGTATTAAAAAAAAAACAAACCCATTTTATTCCCTATCCCGTAGGAATTTCGAAAAATCCTCTCTTATCACTTGCCTACGTTACATACCTTACGCTTTGCTCTATTGTCAATCATTTCCGCAGCGTACGCGATATAAAGTTACATTATCACAGTTTTAATACGGGTCCCTAACTTTTTTGATAATACTCTATCGCTTATGATCATCGGGAACAATGTAGAATTCTAATGGTGAAGCGAATTCTTCAAATCGGTCCGGTAGTTTCAGAGTCTATTCAATGCAAACAAACAATCAAATCTTTCCTCATTATAATAGTACTTTGACATGTAACATAATTGTTATGGATCTTAACTAACCGTTAATAAAACTATGAAGCAATAGCGGTTTTAACCGTCTGGCGGTACATGAAACCTTAAATAGTTTTCATCGATCACAGTGTATATTCTAGTGCTATCTATCAACAAGAGATCTTGCAATATACATAGCAATATATTGCCGATGTTGCAGGGAATCCACGATGAAAACGGCGGCGCGCGCGAGAAGACAGCTGGCTATAGAGAAGTGCAACGAGCTGGCTCGGCTCGTGGACAACTGGGACACGAGGGACGTGGGACAGTGCTGCAACGAGTTCATACGAGGTAACGTATATAAACATACTATAAACGACGTAATTGTTTTAGTAACGATTTATTGGCTAAGGAACTGTCGCTATTATCACATCGATACTATATTGTTTTAAAAACAAGGTAGGCAAGTGAATACAACAAAATGACAGGTACATATATAACACTAACGGTTCATTTATTAATTTATAGTATTTATGTATTGATTAAGGCAGGTAGATATAAATAGATAAAGATTGGTATTGATTCCGGAAAGTATAAAGACTTACAATTGAAACTGAAATTGAAAATAATTTGCGGGATTTAACCGTGTTGTTGAAATCTGAGCGTCATATAGTTAAGACGGACTCGTACGTCGTGACCGTCCGCCCTGCGTATCCATTCACCGTCCCTCCTAGTGGCCGTGACGCGCCTACCATATGCTTCGTTCTCTTTCGTTCCATCGTTCATTCACAACCGTTGTTGCAGAGGACACGCTGTCAAAGATCGGTCCCGGCAAGCGGATAGCCGAGCGGCGAGCGTACCTGTTCGACGGGTTGCTTTTGCTCTGTAAACCTATCACCAGTCTGGTGAGTTGCGTCTCTTTATATAAGAGATATCTTTTGTATTCCTCTATGAAGACAGCATCCAACGAGCTAGCAGCAGTCACAAGTGGTGCTGTGACATCTGTAACTGACCACTAATAAGATTGTGGAAGGACTAATAGTGGGGATTACTTCAATTAAGAAGCAATATTTCTTGGTCGGTTATTCTTTGGTAAGAGAACTATAGTAGTTAATTGGGCTATTGGAGTACATTATTCTATTTATCATTCGTCAGCGTGAGTGCAGCTATTATTAGTATAAAAATACAAGTGTTCACATAAATTGCACACTAGAAAATAGCCCCATTAATCTGCTTATTGCATAATAATTTCTGTCTTAGTGGGTATAATAAAAGATTGTTATATGATTGATTGATTCCAGGTGGCAGTGAACAGCGGCAGTCTGACAGCGGGCAGCTCGGGGGTGCAGCAGTTGAAGTTGAAAGAGAAACTGCATGTGAGGAAGTTGGAGTTGGTCGACAGACCAGACACAGATGGTTAGTTATTCGCTCATTTTATAAGAACGCTAGGAGTTCTTTTTTAATTGTCAAATTTTATTTTTCACCCTGTCGCGGCCTCATGGATGTACAAAACCAATGAATGTGTAGGACTATCGTTTAGTGTATGTCGATATTTAAAAAATGTGTATAAATGCAAAGTTCATCTCTTAGGGATGAAGTGTCCGGTGCCCATGATTATTGCCTACTACTGGGTAGATCTGTCAGTGCTGAATGGTTATCTCTGTTTGTAATAAATTGAAAACTATCCGCAGAGGGCAGGAATCTGGTCGAGCTGTGCCCACGCGTGGGCGCGCCGGTGCTACTGACCGCCGCGTCCTGCGCGGAGAAGAGGAATTGGATGTGCGACCTCGTCATGCTCAACACGAAGCCCATGCTAGACCGGAGCCTGGACAGGTCTCTCTCACCTGCCCTGTGTATCTCATATTGCATAGAATGACGTCTTGGTTAAGTTGGACAAAGACAAAGACAAAGACAAAGACGTTTATTTGCACAAATATAGGTACATATAAAGGTGTTATAGGATTATAAGT
>DWUN01000609.1:0-21252 GCA_018249975.1 Passova gellias
TAGTAATATAGAATTATGATACTTAATTTTTAACTAATGAAACAATTTTCATTTATATGAAGACAACATAATTGCACTATATTCATAGATCATTGCATACACACATCATTGCAGTACACATTATGCTGGTCTAGATTTATTTTTAAAAACGTCTTAGTAAATATCTCAGTCATTATATGACCGTTCGCGTTAAGAAATCTTAATGTAATTTTGAATCATCGCCAGAGGAAGAAATTACATCCTATCTCAGGATATAGACTTCACTTTTCAATTAAATACAACTTACTTATATATAGCGTAATCTATAAAAATATTTAAGATCATTCACTTCCATCTAAAACAGAGAAAAATTCTGAATTTAAAAGCTGTGTATATATCAGACCATCCTATTTTCCCAAGTCTCTGGGGAAAAAATCTTTTAGACCTCTTCCTAAATGTGCTGCGACTTCATAGACTTTTTCGGTAATTTTTCGACGTATCTTTATCAACATATTGGACAAATAAATGTTTGCATAAATAAAATATATAACTTTAAAAAAAATATTGACAAACTTATTATTTTTTTTTTTATTTATTACAAGGACTTTGTCATATAAAAAAACATTCTGATAAAGAAATAAAAAAATTAACCATTAGATAAAGCTAAGTGAGCTAAGTCAACCAAATAATCAATTAATATGCAAACTAAATAATTAAATAATCAATTAATTGTTGATTGAAAGTAGGAAATAATAGGTCACTAAGTTTTATATCTGTACCAACTGTTATAATAATAATTTATGTAGTACGTTACGCAAAGTAAATATTTATATTGTATTTCCTTCTGTAATCTTTAGGTACCTACATAAATTTTAAACTTAATCTTTTAATCGATTCGTCAATTTTGGAAATACATATATTCTTCTTTATGACTCGAGTATATAAATAATGCGAATCGAGTAATTAATCGATGTACACGCAAAATCCATAGTGTATAGAAAGTACAATGGAACGAATGAAAATAAAATAAATAAAATAACACCGGAGCGCGTTGCTCTGATGCTCTCTTTTTGCGCAATAGTATCCAGTTTTGTTCTTTTATTACAATTAACTGTATGTGCAATTTATTAGTCCATAGCACAGAACAGAAAATTGTGCGTTAACCTCGAAGTTTAAGAATTAAGGTTATAGTTGCAGTTATTTGGTTATTATAGGCATTGGCAACATGGTTCAGGTATATGTGTAATTTGTTTATATCACAGCACTGCTCTATTAGTGTTTCGGTTACTTTTAGATATTAAGACAGCGATATAATTAAGTTGTTACACAAAAATATACTTTTGCATAAGTTTGTCCTATACTCTATATACATGATTTTCACTCTATGTATAAATATACTTTTATTACTTATTACAGGCTACAGATGAAATGGAGCAACCGGATTTACCCCAAGCTTTAAATTTGCTTACAGAAATGAATAGTAATGTACAACAGGTATCACAGCTTGTCGACAATATGTTAATTCGCGTTAAGAGTGGTGAAATAACTACAGACAAAGGGCTCAGTTTCCTCGAAATGAAATATCAAATGCTCCTCAGCTATTTGATAAACCTAACTTATATTGTTCTTAGAAAGTGTTCTGGTGAAAAAATTGAGTCAGACCCATCTATTGACAGGCTCATTGAAATACGTACTGTACTCGAAAAAATACGTCCCCTAGACTCCAAGTTGAAGTATCAAATAGACAAGCTTGTAAAGACAGCAGTGGTTGGGGCCACTACAGACGATGATCCACAGTCCTATCACCCCAATCCTAACAACCTAGTTAGTAAGATCCATGAAAGTGATGAAGAGTCTACTGAAGTATCAGATGGTGAAGTAGAAAAGAAGGATAAATCCAGTAAGTCAACTATATACGTACCACCCAAACTAGCTGCTGTTCACTTTGATGAAAACGTTTCTCGGAGTGATGCTGAAAAGAAAAGTAAGGAAAAATCAAAGAGGCAATTCCTTAATTCAAGTATAATGAGAGAGCTACGGGAGGAATATTCAGATGCACCATTAGAAGTTACAACTGGAAACCATGTGAAGCAATCAATATCCAAGTATGAGCAGGAAAAGACTGAGTATGAAGAAAATTACCTCACCCGATTACCAGTAACAAAAGCAGAGAAAAACCGTAGGAGAAAGTTGACAACAGTTAGTATGTTAGCCGATGAGGTGACCGGAAGCAGATCCAAGGTACATAAACATAAGCTTAAATCAAAGAAAGGCAAAGGATTCAAAAGGAGGCGTTTTCAGTAATGAAAGATTACATAGGCACACAAACAATTTTACTTGCATTTTTTATAAAATTATTTGCTACTTTTTGTAATGTGACAGTGAAACAAAGTTTTATAGATACACAGATATGATAAATATTGCACTCAACATCTCCATGTATAAATCTCCTCAATAATTTATAAATGCAAATTACAGAAACAAATTTAATACATTAAATGTACAATTAATGGCAGTACAACATGTTAAAGAGACTAAAGAATTAACATTTTCATATATGTATGTCAGAATTTCTCACATGAAGAGATGAAATAAACTTGCAACTCACTGTAATTTTGTTTGTACAATAGTAAATTTAGTTATACAGTGAAATGAGTATATAAGAAAATTTTGTATACTCCAATTTATAAGGGTAAAGTACAAAGAAATTAAGATTGGTTTTTCATACTGATTCTGTCTAATATGTTGGAAGCTAATGTATAACTTAAAATATTATTATTATCTGGTTACTATCTCAAAATGTGACACTGAAACAAATGTCATTCTTACTACCATTATTAGTACTCGGTAAACTAGCAACCAACGAGTAGCACCCAGTTGAATAATGTTATCAAATGTTTTGATCACACCAAACAATAAATATCATGGTTATCAACAAAGGTGTGGTAGCAAAGTTTAATTTTTATTGTGATGGCTTCATGTGAGAAAAGCTTATTGACCTTAGAAATAGATAATATAACATTGTACCTCGGCTGATCAACCATATTGGTTACATTTTTTTTTCTTATATATGTCTCTTCTTTTATTGTAATTAAATAAACAAGGTTTTAACATACTACCTACACTATGTACTAAAACTTCCACATTTAAAGGGCAGATGATTAGTTTAATTAAACCAACAACTGCTTAATTTTTCGTGTTTTAAAAATAATTTTCGGTCATTCTTAAAATAAATATAAACATTGTTTTTGTTTTATTACGCGCCAAAATTTTGATCTTTACGTTTTTAAGTTAACTCTTACTAAGATAAGGTAAGTATTATTTAAAATAAGCTAATTATTATTGAAGATATAAAATTAATCAGTGTTGGAATTACTGCTTTTAATTTCTCTATATCAAAAATATCTGCTTTGTGTGTATATGGAAAAACTAATTGAGGATATTTTTTATACATCCTACTTTCTCATAATTTTAATTTCATCATGTGAATATTGATATTATGTACCAAGTGTAAAGTAACTAATTTACCCTTGATTATACAAAAGTTTGCTTACTTACAGCAAAATATTCTACAATGTTTTTAAATATCTGTTAGTATAAATTTTTGGTTCAGTTGCTCTTTACCTAACAGACCTCTTTCTAATTCTTTTGTGTACATAATAAATTTAAAAATGTACTTTATAAGATGTCTCCTTAGGAAAAAGAATTATAGTATACAGGGTACTCCACTCCTATTTAATTGCTATCCACTTTAATTATACACTTGAGTTATCTAATAATATAGATGTAGCTCCAGTTGTTATAATTTCAAATATTTATATGGCTTGACTGACAATCTGCAGAAAAGTATTTACTTTGATCAAATTTCAGAAACCAATAGCTTTATTTTCTCAAAATTAAATATCATGAACAAAACTAGCACTTGAACTAGTTTTGTTCATGATATGAATACTTCAGTCTCATCTATTTCATGCTGACTTGTAATAAGTTTACAAATTATTGCGATTCTTAAACTTCAAAGTAGCTGCTGTAATTCCGAAAATGTTGAAGACATCAATATAAAATTCATGTTATGACATATGAACTAGGAAATTCTTTTGTTATATTTTTATATCGCTATTAAACTATGAGCACCTTGTGAGGTGTATGCTTGAACATATCAAGCCAGCTTAAACAGCTATTCACTCACTTTTGCTAGAGTTGAAACATTTGTGATATAAAATTCGTGTTTATGATCGTTTTAATATACCATTTTTACTCCTTCCTACTTATTTTAGAAATAGTTACATTCGTCCTAAAAGGTGCTGCATTAATTTGAATTCAATGTTTAAAAATGTTAATTTGTTTTCTTTATTACATTTCAATCCAACAATGAACACGACTTTTATCTCACAAAATTATCTCCAACACAGCTACCTACATGTATTAATACGACTATAATTATTAAAATCTAGTATAGCGTGAACTGGGACTCATTGCATATTTCCATTTTATTCAAAGATATGAAACTATAATAGATAAATTATATTATAAACTTCTCTGCCTTTTGATCCTAAGGCAATGATAATGTTGCTAGCGAATCTAACAATAATGCCTTATTGTATATCAAGTCAATAGGTACAGGTTTGTGAAAATAATTATATTGTTTATATGGAATGCTATATTCAGCGGAAATATATAATTTGAATCTAAATCTCGTGTAAAATTGTGTAAACAAATGATGATAATGCGCCAATTGATCACTTTCAAATTGATTTATTTTCCTATGAAAATATGTGTCCAGTTCAGCTGTTTGACAAGTAGCGGTGGGACAAACTCACACTTTTGTACTTTAATTTATGTACAAATACAATGCAATAACATCTGCAACTGACAAGATTTATTTCTGAAGGGTTTACGATAGTGGTAGGCAGGAGGGGCATATGAGCTAACTATCCCTACAGAGATCTAGCTGCCTTTGAGCACAAACTATAAATAACTCGTCAGACAAGTGTTATTTAATAATAAACAAAATATTTGAGATACATTTTCTATGGACTATTAAAAAATATTGTTTTTAAAAAACTACATTTAATTTTTTTAAAGTTTGTTTCTCAATGTCTATGTCTATTGGAAGGTAATGAACATCCATTTCGTTATTTTTATTAATATTTATTAGCAAGTACCTGCATAAAAGAAAGCACAGAATTAAGTTACATTTTTGTATACATATTGTCACACTATTTTCCATAAAGGTGGAAACTACGAATTTCCACCAACTGTAATCCTGACAAATCAATCGCAATTTTTCTATTGTCGACAAAGTTGTTTTGTTGCTACCAGTTACATAATGCCAAAATTATATTATATTTACAACCCTTGTTTGTTATGGTCTAACAGTATTCAAAAATGTGTGTCCTTCTGTGTAAAGAGATTCCTCTGCTCAGCGTAACCGCTGGCAGCATGGAAAACTTCATCGGGTGAACAGGGGACAAATTGTATGTACTTCTGGCCGGTTGCTTACATAGTTTTTCTCTATGGATATTTACTTGACTGACGCAAAATCCAAACGGGAGTCTTCATTAAGGGCCTAATTAGCTCTGATTGAAATTGGTCTAAAAAAATTAAGCAGATAATAGTTTGTTATTCTTGCATTATTTTTGTCATAATTTGCTTTATTTTTGTAAATATGTTTTGTTTTGTGTCCTCGATATCATCTTTGCCAGAAATTATATTATAACATGGACAACGATTTATCTTATTACATTTTGATTAATTTTAATTTAGTTGTTAGTTTCTGGAATTCTAGTTTTTATTAACTTTATTTTTATTCATTGTTTGTCTAGTTGGATTTTTTTAACAACTGCAACTTCAAATAATTTTTGTGTTATATTTGAAGCTACTTGTATTTATTAATAAACTACTTTTTTAAATTTTTTTTTCACTGTTATTTTTTTTAATAGGTATTGTGTTGTCAGTTGTCATTAATTGAAACTATTAACTGATATTTAATAAATATATGTATTTAAACATATATTGTTTTCATTTCTCGCTCAAAGGTTTACTAAATGTAGGAAAATCCTGAATACATGTGGCAGGATTGAATGATTGGAATCTGAAAAGTCTCATGTCTCGGATGTGATTGATTGGCGTATGCGTGTCCAAGCACTGGTAGTCTCCCCGAGGAGGTGCTGTGCCATGGTTATGCGTGAGATCCGACCGAATAACTCTGTTTAGTAGCCATGATGGCGATGCCATCGTTAACTGAAATAATAATATAAATTAAATCGTTAACAAACTTATTGCTGGATATAAGTCACAAAATAATTTCTTCTGATTGCTTACAGGTCGAGTTACAGATGGATAGGGATTTCTGTAATCGTCTTGTTGCGTGGATATGTAGGCCATGACTCCAAAATCATGCGGTAGTTGGGCCAAATCAGCATTTTTCATAAGCTTATTTCTTCCCGGAGTGCTGTAAGAAAAGTGACGTTACTGTAATAACAGTACTGTAATAATAGTCAGTTTTTAAATGGTCAAGAAATCGTAAGAATAACTGCTTAAGGATGGAAGCAAGGATATATTACCTTTTTATAAAGAAGTTTGTTAGTTCTCTATCTTCATTTTAACTGTGGGTCCTGAAGGGTTTTTATTTTATTAAGCAAGAACCTAAACAATGTAGAGTATGGAAAAGTCAATGAGATTGGATAAATGCTGAAAAAGTCTGGTGGCTTTTCACTTACTCAGTGCACGGATACGATGTAAAATTAACTAAAGGCTTAAAAGCATAAATAGGCTCGGTTTTTTCTGAGATTTGTTCCAACATATGACGAGTTTCTGTCTTTGCCGGCTTCGTGTCCTCTACGCCCCACCGTAAGTACGTGCTAAGGTGATTGCTTAAACTGTCGCGGTACACATAGTTATCTTTCTTCTCAGCATGAATACGATAATCCCAATTTTCAACTTTTACCTGGGGCCCATAAGTATTTTTCGAAAATAATATTTGTTGGGGCTTTTTAGCCATAGGACCTTTCGTTCTCATTTTTAGTAGATGCTTTAATGAGATTTTAAGTTGCAAAAATTTACTAAAATCTAAAATCTCTAAATTGAAAGTTATAACATTAATTCGCAAAAAATTCCGTACTTTTAATGTCAATTGAAATGCATTGACACGATAATTTTTCCTTTATTGCGAGCACGATCAAAAGAGACTCATTATACCCGTTATCGGTGTAACCTACGTAATAATTGGCGAGAAAATTGGAGTAAATTTGTCTTCGGTGTAATTTAGTAATATCTAATGACGGTTCCTTTATCGAGCTCATTTGAAACATAGTCAATTTAAAACTAAGTATTTAAGTCTATGAAGGTACTATTCATAAATAGCATACTTAATCCTAACTTCGAAAATGCACGTATGGTTAAAGTTAGTATAATGGGAGCACCGTTTGAAATTTGTTATCATAAAGAAATAAAGTTATACAATTTTGTAAATTATCCTTAGATATGCTTGAAAATTTTCTTCTATTGCAGGATATTTTATTTTAAATCTTGGGAACCCTGCATCAATTCAAAATGGGCCCTGGTCTCGAAAAGAAAAGAAAACTACTATAAGTAGGTACATACATATATTTACTTTTGCTTTGAAAGGGTTTGTCTTTAATGAGATAAAAATATCCGTTGAAAAAAATTCAATGGTTATTAACAACACTTTGAAATAGTATAAAATCATGGCATGTACTTAATTGTTTCCGACGTTCCTACATGTTTGAGGGAGACAATATATTTATTTATCTTGTAATGAAATGTTTTATTTTACTGTTTGTATTATATGATTAAGTTAGTAATTACGTAGTGCAGAACTGTTGTGCGATATCTTGTGGCCGCATTAATTACAGTTAAGTAACAAGCCAATGAGGACTCGATACAGTATTGTAGTAAGTTTTTATTTATTTATTTGTTATTGTAGCACCTTAAACTAGGATGTACAACGGGTTAACCGCTGTCTGCCCCCGTAACGGACATTCGGGCGTCAGATGGGGGATCTGACGTCCGTCCCCGGACTGAGGACGTGACGAGCCGTGTGCCGCTCGTCACGTATGGCCATTGCCCAAGAGAGGGCCTGTTGCTGAGGCAGCTTAGGCGCCGCCGGCTGGGTCGCGATCGTGTGCGAATAGCGTTCCCATGACCCAGCCAATAGGCGAAGCGTTTGCACACCGTTGGGTTTTAGTGGGTAGTCCGGGCACTCTGCCCGGAAACCCCACAGACCCCCGGCTCCCCCGGCCAGGACATGCGTAAACTGCATTTCCCAACGAAAAAAAAATGATGTACAATGGGTGGACTTAATGCCTGGAAGGAAGCATTCTCTACCAGTCAACCCAAGGTGATGGTAAGCCTTTGGTGGTAGGCGTTAATAGAAAGGGAACTTTAAGATTACCTATATATTAATTATGCTATTAATTTGCTTTTCTCTAGGAATAACATTTTGGAACCATTAACATAGTACATAGGTAGGTATACCTATATAGGCAGGAAATGTTTGCACAGATAAATTATTTTAATATAAATTATTTTAAAATAAAATAACAGATTAAGAGATCAATAGAATTGAATGTTTATTAACAATTTAACTATCCATCTTTTATCCTCATACTTTCTTCAGCACAAATAATAAATGCTTCAAAAAATTCGAAAAATGTGATTTCTACGTTTATATCCATTATCTTGCTATGAGAGAGTATTTGCGGGAATATCACAGAAAAACCTTTAATCATAAATTTACAAGATAAACTCCCTAGATTAAATAATTTCAAATCGGACTGCTTTTTATTTTTAAATTCATTAACAGGCAAGTCCGCATCTGAAAATAATATTTTCTTTAATTTTAAATATCTTACATTGCATTACGAAAATGAAGTTAAAAGTAAGAAGATATTCACCAGTAATATAAATCAACTCATCACCGAAGACGTACACATTACGACCTTCTGGAACATCATACAAATTATCAATGTCTGAGGATTTGTTAAAGTCTGTACGATGAGGTGACCGGCGCACAGCGCACATAAAGGAACGTATTGTGCAAGGTTCTCCTAAACTGCGATATAACTTATAAAGTCCTTGTAACGGCACCAATGCACCATAACCATCCGTAAGTCTCCCTATAAACATAAGGTATATATCAGTAACGTAGTTTTAAAATGATTCGAGCAACTACATATTGTCATTTACATTTATGTGCCTGTTTTTTATTTTTCAAACAATCTACTCACCTCTGTGACGACCGATCCCAGGTAAAACATCTTTTTCCATGAAAATTCTCAAGGCACTTGCCACTATTGTATCGGGTTTCCTACTAGGCAATTGTCTCTTAGCATAAAGTTTGCTAGCTACCGAAACTAAGCTATGAATGAATTGCCAGAAGTATATCTTTTCAAATGGGTCATGTGGAGATTTCGCAAGCCATTCGGGATTTCGATGAAATGTTCTGTCGATATCCACAAGTGTTATGCCTTTTTCGTGAATATTGCAATCGTAATATAGCTGCCATAAGTACAAGCGTATCAATATCGGGGTGAAATTGATTTCTTCAGTGTTGCAAATTGTTGCATACTGATAGTATATATTTTTTAGATCTGTTTCGTAACACCTTAAGGATTTTCGTAGAGAAATTTCTTCAAAGTTTACTAGATCGGAATCTAATAATGGAGTTGCTTCTTTTCGGAGTTCTAACAGAGGTACGGAATTAAAAGTATCCGTTTGTTTATTATTTGTAATATAATCATTTACAATACTGTTTCGAAGTTCAGACTCTCTATCAATATTATTTAATGCTGCTTGTATATGATACACTAGACCCACAGTGCTATCGCAAATATCAAATTGATATGGTTCAGGCGTGTACACTTGTTTACATTCGCGTGTATAATTATTATCAGAAGCATCTGTCATAGACCCAAGATTATCATCAACGAATAAGTTTTTATAAAAAAGAATCAACCCATTGTTCGTTACCAACTTCCCAGTTCCGTGTTTTTTATTATTTTTGAATTCTCCTTTGTAAAAAGCGCCTAATCCAAATCCTAAATTAATGTTTCCATATCCGTTACGTTCTCCTTTAAGCCAGTATCCACGATACGCGATAATAGAAGGCAACGACATCGTGTTATTATAATGCGTATCCCATATGTAAGTTCCATAACCAGACATAACTCCGTTCTTCCACTCTCCCCTGTAAAACTAACGAAAACATCGGACGTTGAAAAAGAAATACAGTATGTACATTATTTTTCATGTACCTTGGCTCATTATTATATATTTCTTAAAGTAAATTTAGTTCAAATGAAGCGCTTGTAGTCCTCATGGCATTGCAGATTGCAAACGACCTCTGTAGTAAAGCAATAATCGACGTGGTTGGTTGTTGGATACGTGTTTTTTGTAGCAAATTTACACTAGCGTTTAAGTGATGCGTTAAGCAATTGAAGTAGTCCGTGCAAGTTGTTAAACCTTTTTGGCCCAGCAGTAGACCGTAAACAGGTTTGTAGTCAGTGATTTAGATATCGAATTTTCAAAGTAGATGTATTTCAGATTAATGGCGTTAAATACTTCGTTTGTCCGACTTTATGATTTTATGAATGGTGTACATACATCATGATTGGGCCAAATCATTAAACCTTTTCCCTCTCGTATGAATTTATCCCATCGTCCTTTATATCCACTAAGAGGACAATATTCTCGAGATCCAAAGCCATGCCGCACATTCTATTAAAGTGGAATTATATTATAAATAAGTTTTCAATGAAAAAACATAGAGTGCCTAAGCTAAATGCTTAATTATCGACTAACATAGAGCCATTCTCCGTCATATGAATTTTTGAAACTTTTTGAGTAATAAATAGCTCCTGTTCCGTGTTTCGTACCACAGTCCCACTCCCCAGTATAGAATGTCTGTTTTCTAGAGTTAACGTAGAGACCTCTACCATGACGGATGTTGCCGATAAAGTCACCCTCATACCAGGTATCGTCTTTCCATTGTATAGCACCTTTACCGTTTATTTCATTATTCTTAAACTGACCCTGCAAGTGACATTATTATAAATAAATGCTTACATAAGACACGATTGTTTATATCGCATATGATATTGTAGGTAAATACATAAAAGGAGCGAATATTATATTGTATGATACTTTTGAAAAATCATTTTTTGTATCTGTAGACTTGTATACAGAAACGTAAAAGATATAGGTACATAATCTGTATTATCAATTTAATAAATGCTTACCAGGTACACGGTGCCATCGGCCCACTGAAATCGCCCTTCACCGTGCATGCACTTCATCGATATATTACCTTCGTATCTGTTTCCATTCCGAAAACGAATTATTGCTTTCTCGTCCGGTGCAGACCACCAAGTCTGTTGGTTAGATTCATTCTGTAGGCAGAAGTATTATTAGATGGACATCCCAAGTAATTATAATGAGAGCTATATGAGCGGCAATAACTGTAAATTTTATATTAGGTTAACGTTGTTAAGGATATGATTTTATAAAAGTTTGTAGGAACATGTAGCCATATCTATTTGTAAGAAGGGACATTATAGTTTAAAAAGGCACTTATGTTAAAATTTTTATACCTGTTCAACAAACATTTCAATTTTAGATCGGCTCCTTTTAGACTTCGTTGGTTTTACTGAAAACAGTAACAATTTAAAATATAATACAGGGGAATTACACATGTTTTCATAACTGTAATAAATTCTTACCAGTCGATTTTTTCTTTTTACTTGCAAGAGTATAGTTACTATTAATTGCCTTTCCTACATCAATGTTTGGATAATTTTCACTGTTTTTTGGTAATCCAATCACCTCCCAGGACTCTACTATAGCATCGAGCATGGACTCAAATAGCATTGCAATAAGTTCTTTCTGAACTGAACCTTTAGTCTTGGTCGGAAGGAAGGATGTACCAGACTCACAGGTAAGCTGCGCCGTAGACGGCGCACGTGTAGTTGACGACGTATCAAACTCATATTTATTGTCCTTTTGATACCTATTGGGTACCACAAAAGAGCTGTCTCGCCTGGTAATGGTTCTTTGAGAGTCTAAATAAAACATTGTTAAAATATTTAATTCATATCAATTTATTATGTCAAAAAAATCTAAACAGACGTCAACGATTTAAAAAAAAACATCTTACATCACAGATATCACGATCATGAGAGATGGGACTGAAATACCTAAACCTTATTTAAAATTCAGGAAAGCGTTTAAATTTTCTAAAAAACTTTTGAATATTCGATTCGTCAAGGATTGTGAATATTAGCATATTCATTCGTAACTGATTACACACATTTTTCGTGAATCGAGAAATCAAACATACACAGACACATACATAACATCACGCCAGGTCCCTAACGGGGTAGGCAGAAAACACCGAGTGCCAAATATCTCTGCCAAAAAAACAATTTATTTCATATTACTTTTATTAAAATTACATACCTAGTTACATACTGCAAATAAACTTATAAAATAATTTCAGACTTAATGTTGGGTGATCTTCGTGTTTTCAGAGGACTCCTACCTTGGACGGATTTAAAAAGTTAGACAACATTTTATGAAAACATCGATAATTTCTAGTATTCACTTTTTCCACCTTGCTAATTCTTTTCAATTATTTCGAATTTGCAAAACAACCCACTTTTCACAATTTTCTGTATACAATTCACTGTAACTCGGTATAAATTTGGTGTCCTGATATTTATTTAGCTAAAGTACTTATGTAATGCAAGTATTCAACACGCAATGTGCGCAATCTTATGAAGGTTATTGAACAATTGCATTGAATATTTATCACTGTACCTAAATGTTATCAGGACACAACGAATCGGGTTATTTTTTAACTTCTGCCTACAACGGTGCTGAATAGTGTTCTTATGGTGTCTCGATGATGCGCTCTCTTCTAAATCATTCTAAAAATCCTTGTTTAACATAGAACGACCTATCAATACAAAAGAGTAGGTAAATGGAAAGCCTTCTTTATAAAATAAAAAATCTAAATACCAAATTTGATCTTATCTCAATTTCCAAAATGTCCACGGTCTCCAAAACCGCCAATGGTGAATGGTGGCACCCGAATTAAGATCTCTGTGCGAATCTTCATCGAGGCGCTCGATTTGTACATTTTCATGATTCAACGTTGATTCTTCATTTCCGCGACACAGGCTCAGGCAGCAAATAATAGTAAATAAAACCAGGACCTACAAAAAGGAACACATCGTTGAACAAACTTTCGCTCACAAACACTTCTCTGCAAATGTACGCTTAAGTACCACATTCACAAAATATAAACAGATCCTTGAATACAGTCTAATCGTGTTTAACGTTACTCATTGAAGCAGGATTAAAAATGTTTATAGCGACTGTAGTAATCGCTGGGTTATGTTATAGTGCATTGAATTATACGAATAAAAAAACAATATAAGAATTAACCTTCGATAACATTTCCGATTAAAATACACTCGGACCAAGTGTACCAGCGTTACCAAACAACGAAAATGAACCGAATATTGTAATTACGCCATTTATATAAACTTCGGCCACTGAGACCGGATTTTTCGCGTGTAGGAGTGTTACAGTTAGGACATATGTATGTCACGTCTGTGTAAATGTCCACTGAAGCAAATCATTGACCCAAATCAAAAAATCGTGTATTGCTAATAACACTAGTTACAGTTTCATTAAAAACAATTAAAAGTTTGTACGTTTCGATAACTGCTAAAATCCATCAACGGTCCATTGGCAAGGCTCGTCCCACGACTTGGAAAAGTCACTGCTGCAAAAACGCAGGTTAGCCAAATATAAGGAGTTGTCTGGCTTCAATAAAAAATGGAACTGTTCTAGAAACAAGTAGCGAATCGTATCTGACGATAGCGGTATGAAGAACGGTTGCTTAAGCATGGTGAGCGCTCGTTAAAATTTGTTACTAGTTTTCAACCGCATTTTGGCAAAATCGGTATTTGCTTGAACTATATTTAGTATCTTTCCGGGGAATTGAAGATCCCCCTCTCCCCCTTTAAAATAACTTACACATGTCGTATCATTATCGTGTAATTACGTATTATTAGTACTTATTTATAATGAAATTTTTAATAAATTGTGTAAGAACTATTCAGTTATAATATAATCTAATTATAATAATATAATTATAATATGGTTATAATATAATTCAGGAGTGTAAGAAAGTAAAAACAGCGAGATTGTTTTATAGTTTTATTGTAACATAAGATAAATTCATTTGATAATATTAGAATAACAAGATAAATATTATTTATCTTTAATAGCGCGCACTATGTTCGCTCTTTGAACGGTGCATTTCATGTCACATCTATAAATGCCCCCGGGATCTAGGTACGTGCTAATCTTTAACAAAGAGCTGGGCTACATTAACCTACTTTTTTAAGGGGAAAACATCAATATGCTATCATGTACACTAATATTAATGATTCATAGCTGTACAATTATTTACATAAAATTTATACAAATAAATAAATCACATTGAAAAATTAAAATAAATTAAAAGTAAATAGAATGTTCACATATATAGATCAAAGTATAAATGTTCTATCAATATTCACTACAACGTAGTAAAATTATGTGCAAAACCTAACAATGGCTACTTCAATGGTGACGTAGATCGTCTATGATGATTACATTTGTATGAGACAGTAGCTATTTAGAATTAAATATAGCCGTCCGTTAAATTTGTTCTTTTTTTAAATAAAGAACAAATTTATAATAGGGTACTCCCCGTTAGGAATGGTCCATCGTAAATTATTTAAGATTCTTTATATATGAACAAAAGTCACCTGTAGTCATTAAACTACCCTACATTATTTTCTTAGGTACGAAGACTTGCGTAATTGCATTTAAATACTAATCTGTTCAGAAAATATAATTTGTTTTCAATTATCTCACCTCGTTGTTTACTCCGCTGTACCCATAACTACTACCGTGTTGTTGAGGCAATTGCTGTATTCTAACAGCTACCCGCTAAAATAGGCGAATTTAAAATTTTGTCTAATTATACGTTAGGGTAAAAGAGAGATTACAATATTATATACAATACAAATATTAAACTATAATATTTATCTCTTAGAAAAGAGCAAACGTTGAGCAAATTCATTTTATATCCATTTTAAATTCATGAAATAGTAACATTCATATACGGTTCAATTAAGTAACGAGATGATGTCCACAGCTTACCCGTGAATTCCTTCGAAATATACAATCTGTTTCTGTTAAAAATGATAGTATTATTAAACAATTTAATTAACGAAGAAGACATCCACTTATATATAACGACACAAGTTTGAAATGGAATGAATCCCTATCGTTATAACACTAAGGACAAAAAATGTTTCGTTTTTAATAAAGTAGTTTAAGTTTATTAAACAGCAAATAAGCTGTGAAAATGCTTTACTGCTTTTAATGTTCTTCTATTGTTAACATGATGTTACAAGATTATTGGGAACAAAAATAAAAGCCTAAAGAGATTGTAATTAGAATGAGGAATATCCAGCGCCATTCAACAAGTATAACCTATTGATACAGATCTAAGTCTAAGCTATGTTATGCTAAATAACTTTGGTGACCTAAGCCGATATTATTTAACAGTAACGTGATCTAAAAAATTACCTCTACATTAAATCACATCCGACTTTGTAACTCTAGTAACTTGTGCGCTTACACTAATCTTTAATAGCTCATTTATTCGCGTGTACTAAAACACCTCCCTAATAGCTGCTGTACTCTAAATCGTACATTTGTCTACACAATAGTCCGAAATAATCTAGCAACTGGCGTCTACGCACTATTTTCGACGGTGCATCATGCTTTACATGTTACTATCTAAAAACTTTTGAATTGAACCTAGATGACATTTTGGGCGGGAGTACGCGACGGGCAGTGGAGTGTGCGGGCGGCGGGGTGAGGCCGACGTCTCGCTCACACCCAGGAGGCGGCGCGCAGGTTGTCGACGATGGTGGCGCGGCGGCGGTGGCACACGCGCGCGCACGGCTCGAAGGCCAGCCGGCGCCAAGGTCACGAGTCGTGCAGGAGCCGCTGGTAGTGCGGGAACACCTCGTACGGCGGCACGTGCAATCCGAACTCGAGCGCTACGAGTACCGCGAATTCGAATTTCATCAAATCCTTCCTGTTCACTCTGAACGTTGTCTCTACGCGCTGTAAGACGTTCGAATTATTAAGCACCACTAGTGATCGTTTCACTCACTCAACGCAGTTCTTGCGCGATGGATTTCATATTTAAAGGATAAAACTTACCTCAATAAGCGCCTTCAGCATCTCGCCCTTGACGTCATTGAGTTTCGCCGACAACAGAAGGCACGCTCCGGCGCACAACTTCCTATTGTCTTTATTGATGAGGTTGGCGAGAATCAGCTTTTCAAAGTACACGTACGCTTGTGCCACCGACAGGAGATCAATCCCACCGCTGTCGTGTTTAGCTATTTTTCGCATTTCTTTTTTAATGCTGAAAAATTTTTTTTTTAGGTCGTTTTTTAATTCATTTTAGTTATTAACGCGCTTAAAGGACCGCGCGCGTATCTGTGAGGCGTAATTAAAAAGTAACTACCTTCTGAGCTTGCTGAGTGTCAACTTAATATGCGGGAACTTTTCCCTAAACTTGTCATTCAGTTCCTTTTTCAAGTCTTGCGGACGAACGTAGTCGATGATTGAGGTCATGTAGGACGTGAAGGTCAACAGGGTCCTATGTTTGCCGGCTATCAGCTCTGGATCGTCGAGGACATTTGGACAATAATGTACCTATAGGTATAATCATCATCAGCATCATACAAATCGGCTTCTCTAAGGGCGCAATGGTTGTAAAATTTTTGCCAATACTTTCATAGCCACTGCTGAATCCGGCGAAAAATAAGTCTTATCAAACTTAGAACAGATTATTAAGCAATTATAATTAAATTTCACAATTTGATAAACGGCGTGTTTTATTTTCTTAATTTAAATATTTGGTGAAACTTTCAGATGATCAAGTCTCCTCGTGGCGGTTTCGTTAACACCGTAAAATGAGAAATGGCAAAGATTCAAACCCGAAGGTTCCAGATTTAATCCTGTATAATTTACCATACTTTTAAAACGAACTTACATATTTTTGTGATATCACAGCCGCTTCGTCCCAGTCAAATGTTTTGTTCTCGATTGTAGAATGTGGCGGCGACGACGCTATAGTCGTTCTTTGAGAGGACTCATACGAGAAGCACCTAAAATAACTTTCTTTAGCAACGACTTATATATACCAATTATGAAACATGCAAGTGAAAGATGCGTTCATGCATTTCCTTAAAACAATATTGTTTTAAACTATAGCAATTATATGCTTAAACTAATAAAATCTCATGCTTTGTAAGTTAATGGTTCAAAAAAATAAATAAACATTAAATAATTCTATTAAAAGCTTCTAGGCCGAACCTGCATTTATTAAAATTTCAATGAAATTCCTTCGACACACCACATTATCTAAACTTACAATTGAGTAAATATACGTGAGAATTAGAATAAAAATAAAAATACATGCTCTGTCTGCACACTGCTACTGATGCGCAAGACTATTTAAATATTTTATTTAAATAGTCATGCGCATGTTTTGTTTACTTCCAATAGAAGAAAACCAATCGCTGCGTTTAAAGCGTTTTTCCTCATTATTTATCATTGACGGTGAAAAGACAAAGAAATCTGTTATTGCGTTGGTAAGTGACAATAGTACAATTACACACGTATATGACGATGACCATACTAATATTATTAATAACTACATCTTGCTATATAAACAGTTTAAGTTTTTATACAACAATAGTTCATCAATAGTTAAGTTTGATGCAAATTAGGTGGCAAAAGTATAAGTGATGTCATAATGTCATATAAAAAGCGTCTCGATTCCATCAGCAACATCCGAGTCTAAATTGGTAATACGTCAATCGATCGTGATCGCAAGATATCGGGATCGCGAGATAAGAGGTAGATTACAGCCAATGACCAAAGGTTAATTCAGAGGCACTAAGTGATGTTACAGTAGCGCTGTGATTTTGTGTTAATAATGGCAGTTCTAGCTAGTAAATTATCCTTAAAAGCCGTTTAAGAAACACGCGAAACCAGTATGGAAAAATATACGACCCCAAGTTAAACATGTAGTGTAAAGTTTTCATATTTTACACTAGCAGCCCAGTTTCATTTTTGACTGCTTCAATATTTATGCTTAAATTGAAAATTGTCTTTAAATGGTTTTAATTAATTACACGGTAAAAAGAAAGTTCGCTTGATTGCGATAGACATTTACGAAATGTCTTATCTATATACATATTTAAATATAAAATATTGATATATTAGCACAAATAGTGGAGCATTAATTATTATACTCTAAATGTAGCATAGCATTACATAATATTTTTTTTCGTTTACCATTTTTTATCCTTGTGCCTCGTCAATAATTTAGTCCTGAAAGTCAAATGTTAGTGATGACATGAGTCAAGCTATGTGGTATTCAAAACTGTTCCGAGAAGTATGGTATTTTTCCAACTTACATGACTCTTTCCAACAAAGTATTAGAATAGTTTAATGAAATGTATTGGTGATTACAATATTATGTTTATGATTGTTTAATTTGGAAAACATACTTTAAACAGTCCGGGGAAACAAAATGGGTATGTGAACAGTTATAAATAAAAACATGAAGTAACATGCACAAAGCAAAATTTAAATAAATATTTCCATTAAATAGACATCAACAAACAAAACTTTACCATTATGTATATGAAACAACGGAAATACAACAGGTACCTGGCTATGACATGTGGGTGTCGATTCAGAATTTTCCATGTCGCCTTTTCACTAAAGTCACCTTCATACATCTTCCTATACTGTTCTCTTGTACATACCCTAGAGGGCACTAACAGTTTCGAATACGATATATCCTGACCATGTTCCTCTCTTTCCAAACCGAGCAGATCGAAGGGGTCCACACCATTATCGGTGATAGAAGATAAAGGTCTCGGACCTGATGTGTTACGTCTGCGAACCCCATCTTTTCTTAAATCAGAGCTGAAAACAGGATAGATTGTAACATTAATAGGTTAAAATAACAACATTATTGTCAACCTTTATATCATTTCACTGTTAATCAGAAGTATACTCTCGGAATTAGAGGGGTTAAAACATTCATGGAGTGTAGTTTTGGTTCTTTTACCATTATTCCAAGTGCTAACTAAATTTAAGAATGCATATTATTTTGTAGTCAAAGATTCAGGCTAGTAGATAGATATAGTAGACATGGATGTAGTAGACTGCAATACCGGAGGTTGTGGGTTCGATTCCAAGCTAGGACAAACATTTATGTGATGAGTACATTTGTTTGGTCTGTAGTTGGGTGTAATAATAAAAATATCTATATGAATATTATATTGTAATCTATTATGTTTGTTTATCAGCTATCACAGAACATACATAGATGAATAACAACATAAAATAGGTAATATTACTTCATAATATAAATTGGTCTAATTGTTATAACAATTATTTGCTTTAACTAACAATGTTCCATTAATATAAAATTAATAATACGTGAAATGGAATATCATCAATATACGGTTTACAAAATACATACCGGGCACTGCGGACCGTCTTTGAATATGGTATAGTACTGAACAGTGCACAAGGTACTCCCTGTGTCGGAGCAAATGCAAGCCTTTCGTCCCGAAATGACACTCCTTTAGTAGGCCGCACCAACCTTACTTCTTTAGAATAAGTATGGCTCTCAGGTATACAGGTGTTACTGCTACGGAATCTCCCTGTAAATATTTTTTTTTGTGAAATATACAATACAAAAGTAACACAAAAATACAGCATCATTAAATAAAACTCATTGATCAGTGAAATTTCCACTAAACTAGAAATTATCATTTATATATACTATATTACTGCTATCATAAGCTACAACGTTTCTTATAACATGTATCATATTATAGCCTATATACATACATCTAGAACAGTTTTAATAGTTCAATCAAATCCCATAAAGAGGCAGTAATAACAGAGACTGTGCAGTCGCAAGTGGCATCTTGCAAACCCATAATCACTATTAAAAGTCAACTATCCATAAAGTATTTGGTATATCTAGTAGATCTTTTGTTTATGTAACAGTTTTGCAATGGACTTTGCAGTCTAGAAATGTTATTATTTAAGATAGTATTCTAGGTGCCATATCTTATAGTTAATATTAAATCTCGTTATAATTTTTTACTTTACAAACATATTGCTTGTAGTGCTTCAGTATTTTTTTTAAAGTTTTACTTACACTTTAAATAACAATAACATACAACAATTATATTAATTAAAGGAAAATGCAATAATGAAAAATATATTATCCCCCAATATTATATTACATACATCGATATTTTCATAATAAAATAATATTTTGAGTTACCAAAATTTAAACTCTCTGAGCTGCTCTTATCATCCAATGTTACACCGGTAAGGGTGGGAAGATGACTTTTCCGATTTCGGGTGGATAAGTGTTTTTCTTTATACAAGTCTGTATTGCCTGAAGAACATCTAGAAAACAGAAAAGCAATAAGAATGTTACACCTTCTACCAGACATGGCTGCTAGTTTTAATATAACTTTAAAAACTCACCTTTCCCTGAAAGAATGGTTTATTGCACTTTTAACAGGAGTAACATTAACGTGATCAGAGTCTGAACTAATGGAATTATTGTCACCACTAACACGATGTACTGGACTAGACTGAGCTCTATTGCGACTACGACCACTGTTCCTTACGTCTTTCTCATAAATATTTTGGCCATTTATCGTAGAGTCACATTTATCTGCGTCGACTGATTTATCTAAAATCTGACACAGTTCTGTATCTTTGAAAGATCCATCCAGGGATATGTTTGATAAAAATGTTATAGCTGCAAGACGTCTCCGCGCTTTTTCGTATTTATTACGGTGATTAGACATCATTTCAAACTTATATTGTACTACAGATTAGTATATAAAACTGATGAAAGTTTTCTCTTGCGTTTTTATTTTTAGAATGATCAAATTATACTTTACTGCACTGCACCATTATTGTTTTCATTTTTACTGACAGTAATTATGACATGACTTGGACACTGACAATCAGTGTTGCCAACCTCAAAAAACTAAAACACAACAACTCTCGTAATAAAAAGCAGTAGAAAGCAGTAGGTAAAGAAAAAAAAGG
>DWUN01000610.1:0-21244 GCA_018249975.1 Passova gellias
GTTCAAGCCATATTTTGCCTTTTACGGCGTACAAATTTACGAGATGGAAGGAAAACATAGAATTATTATTTCTAAATTATTTTGACATCTCTAACGTCGTGGCAGTGCAAGTGCACCTCCCGTCAAAATGATTAAAGTCATTATCGAATCGTGCGATGGTTGTGTATTGAAAAATTTTAGAAGTGCGATTAGGCAACGTGGCGCATTCCCGAGTGCGTACCGTTACGTTACCCGGACCTGCGCTTGCGCAACCGAGCGCATTCTGTTATGTAACTCACCGTGTCCACACTATGTGCTTTTAGTTAGTTTCTCATTTTTTTTGGTGCCGTCGGGAACAACTCTCTCTCACTTCTTTTCATATTTAAAATAATGTACAATGATTCGCCTGTATCCGGCGAATTGGTGAAATAAAGCTGTCATAGTCAAATCGCAAGGAAAAAGTTATGTCTTTTAATTTATCACAAAACTACTTTGGATCGTAGGTACTGCTAAACCTCTGGTTTTTCAATATAGTTTTACTCTTGTTTTGTGCAACATGTGTTGTGGTCGTGAATGCATCACAAAATGCGCATAGTGTAGATCGAGTGCTAGCGTCAGTGCGGAGGCGCAGCGGCCTCCAACGGCCTTGACAATGTCGTGGGTTTCGGCAACACGGCGCCAGCGCCTAGCGGTACAGGGATTCGTCATATTTATACGTCCTAATCCGTCAGTTAAGTTAATACAAAACTAAATAGATAATTCGTTTTGGATTCTACAGACATCATGTTAAAGATAGCTTTTGTATTCTTTTCACTGGCTTGATTTCACGGTAAAATATGAATGAAAACATATTTTTATTGTGAAACTTACGGATTATTTAAAATGAAGATTAACAATGTCACCATAAATAGTGTGTACAGTAAAAATTATTGATGGACATTAATTATCTTGTATGTCAATATTTTTGCCTTTAAAACCCAAAAAAAGGCAGATTTTTGGAAACGCAAAAACTTTTACAAAATTTATTAGGTATAATGTGAGTGACGTAAATTATTATTTCATTTACGTTATGTATTCTTTATCATACTATGCGAAAGTTGGGAATTACACAATTATGATAATTTGTTGGCGTTTTACCAAGACAAAATTACGGTGGATACATACGAGGATTCTCTTTAAGCGTTTCTGTCTTTTGTCAGTAACTAAACTGATACAGCGAGGCTGCCTGTTTACGTTTATCGTTAACCACGTTTGTGTATTGATCTCGAGAATTTGACCACTAATACATTGTTCTGTTTCATTATCAGTTTCATTAGTGTCATAGTATAATACCTATAAGTCCTGTAAGTACCAAAATTATGATCTCTCGCAGTTAATCAATTTTATTTCTTAGCCGATGGTTACAATTTCATTTCGTTTCGTGTGATGATCATGAATATTATTTCTGTGTGTGTACTTAGAAATTCTATGCAATTACATGTTTAGTAATAATGTATATATTATGGAGATGATCAGCTGTCTATTGACCGTGGCGTTGTCTGCTTAATTTGAATGCAGATGGACGTGGTGAAATCATAACATTAAATGTTGTAGACAGTATTACTGTGCTTGGTTTGCCTGCTAAGCCGCACTTGGCTAGTTTTGGCTTTTAAACGTTCTCATTATGTGATGAGATTCGGTGTCCGGTAGTGGGACCACAAAAGGGTCGATGATCAGTATGAACGCTTACACAATACAGTTAACATATTATTCTTTATATTACATATCTTTGTATTTTATTTTGTATATAACCAATTTTTTTTGTATGTGTGCTGTATTTGCTTTCAAATAAATGTAAGTACTGTCGTTGTTTCTGCTTTAAAGATTTTGCTGTCACATTTTTATTTTAATAAATGTTATTTGCACTCAACTCTCCGACTTTCACAAGATTTCACAGAGTTTATAATGTGTGATTGGCGCCGGTATAATCGGCGACATGTCAAGGAGAACACGGTTTGGTGTGATCGTCATACGCCGGTCTCGAATTACACTCTGAAATATTGCTGACACTGAAATATTAACGTACTCGTACCTCTAGAATGAATGATGGAAAAATGCCAAGGCAGATATACAATACCAGTGTTGATGGATGTAGGCGCCGGGGGAGACCTAGACTGTCGAATCTCGACTAAATGGGTCAGATATTGGCTCACGGAGGAATCAAGAGTCTCCGAAACCGGCATGTATGCATGAAGAAAGTGATGAATGTAGATGAAGCGCGTCAGGTTTACAAGGACAGAGATATTTGACACTCGGTGCTTTCTGCCTACTCCGTTAGGAACCTCTCGCTACCAACACAATGCGAGGATCCCGGGAGTAAAATTCGCCGTTGCTTCAGTATGTATGCGAGTTACGTAGAAAGTGATTATACTTCGTGTCTCATGTATGGAAATTGGGAGGTAAATAATGTCGTCCTCGTTCAAAATCTATACCAGTACGAAATTCATAAATGAATAACTTAAAACTTCTCAATATACTCGTACGTCTATTTACACAAATACATTGACATAAAGATACAAATGCTTGAATCCTTTCTCTACTAAACTAAAAGAAACCAAACCCTCGATTTTCTCCAATATAATAACGATATGGTATAACTAAATAAGACGTAATGTTACTATTACGACAATATTTATTTGACTTACTGGTACCTCAACATTTACGGGTCTTAAACGGATTTCTGATCAGGCGAATCAATTATTATAGTCAAGGAACCGTGATATTGATTTGCTCTAGAAGATAAGATATAAGAGTTCTTAATTTTTTATTCTAACGCACCGATGATTCTTGGACAAATAATAATTGGTTTTATTTTGTTTATAAATTACTCGACTGTGAAATGAGATTGTTTTCAGATTAGACTTACGGAAGGCCGTAAAAAACCTTCATTAATAAAGTTTTGCCGGAAATTCGGCAAGATATAATGATAAACCCAATTACAATATTTTAAATTCAATAATTACTAAAATGGCTAAACTGGTTCTGTTGTCGAAAAGAACATCGTAACAGTGGCTACTTGCGTACTATTATTTTTACGTTCAAAAGTAAGTTCATAGAACGCAAACAAACTCCAAACGAGTTTAATGTTTGTGTGTTTAATGAAATAAGAGCTTAAAAAGCGTGTCTGCATGGGCTTCGATAAATTTTATCCGTGTTTGTGTACTTAAATACGTTACGCCTGATTGTTTTATTGGAGGCCGGCCAAAAAGCTCGGCGCATTGATATAGTATGGGTTTAATACATGAAGTACATCGCTTGTACTGTGCGTTATAAGTGTGCTAGGTTAACTCTATTATGGATATTCTATTCGCTACACTATTTGTATTGGCTTTGGTAAATCGAGTAGTTTTCCGCGTTGTGTTCAAGTCATTGATACCACAAAGATCATGCTAATAAATTCAATAGATTATATGGGTTACATAAGCGTGGTTATGCTATAATTATTATTGTCATAAAATACTTTATGCAGATGACATTATATGCATAATTATCTAATCGATTTATGCAGGTCGTAGGTAAATAAATGTCTTCTATATGATATATTAATTATTAATTAATTCATCAATCATTATTTATTCAATCAATCATTACTTATTCATTTTGCAACAACAACAACAACAACATAAAATCACGCTAGGTACCTAACGGGGTAGGCAGAAAGCACCGAGTGCCAATTAGCTTTATCCTTGCAAACCGGACGTGCTTCAACACATAATTAATTACAATTATTAATATATCATTATATTGTATAATTATAATACATACATAGAGTAATTAATAACGTTAATTTTATTAAGCGAATATACATGCGACATTGCAGAAAACAAATCATTGCATTTGTTTACTGTATCAATTGTGAATACAAATTTCAATATCCATTGTTCCTACTGTTGTGTGTCATTTGTGTAGCGTATTGGGGTCAGAGAATAAGATTATTAGGTTATATTATTTATTTCGTCACAGATTTGTGCTTCGAACCGTTAAAAAATATTATTATTTCCTTAAACTCATATAGCAACATTAAGGGTTCCAAGAGAAGTCCCACTCGTAATACGTAAATGTTAGTGCTGTATCCATAAATATATTTGTTCAATTTAAATTTTTGAAGTCCGTTATCCCTTTGTTAATGTAACATCACGGTTATACACGGCGCTACCACGCTGCCTATTCGAGCTACGCTTTAAAAAATAAAGCGATAATGAAAACAGCGCTCGTAGCTTGCTACGGCATTAGCTATTTGTGGCTCTTTTCCCGTTTTTCCGACTATCGTTTCATAGCTGAATACCAACTTGCTTTAGCGTGTGATTTCGTGAGATTGTAGCTTAGTGTAGCCAGGAATTATTTAATCCGGTGGATAAGATGGTTTTTGATCCTTTTATTGTCCACTAATGCACACGAGTCTCTTCTCATAGAGGTTTTAGGCTGTGGTCTACTATGCTGGCAGACTTCAGACTTGATTGGCACAAACCTCAGAAAGTCTACTTAACGTTCTCTTCTGTGAGCCGCTACCAATGTTGATACTATGGGAAACTTAATGATACATCGAAAATAGAAAATAACTAACAGACGTTATTGCGATTTAATGGATATAAAACGACAGCGGAAAAGTAAACACGTACAGAGTAGGCACTAGCGCCACTGACGACAAAAATGTAAATTACAATAAATTTTTAATCTGTTTGCGGTGTGTTTAATATTCTTCCAACAGGTACAATGTTGATATTGAAGTGTCTTGTTTCAGTTGTAATCTATTGATTGCAGTATATCTATCGAGATATACAGACACCATGACGTCTATCGGCACCAATGATACGTATCTCGTGTATGCTGTATAAAAAACCCGTACATATTAATACGTATCAATAGTGATGCGGCTGCTCGAGCCCACAAATGAATTTACGGTTTGTTTTTATCTGGAGCTAGCTCGATTGTGTATTGATGTTTTACTTCCAAGAATTGATAAGTGAAGTGTATAGGCGCAGTACAGATGCAACGTTTTGCGGGTGAAACTATTTTTAATTGGAATTACAAAAAAAATATAGTTATATGTTTATATTGTATATAAGTAATTCGCTTTCCGCCAGTTGTACGGTGAAATCTTTCAAACCACTCATCGGATTTTAATGAGGTTTTCATCGATAGACAGTGTGATTGAAGGTGACAAAGTGACTCTCTCTGTCTGTCTGTCTATTACTCTTTCACGGCTAAATCGCTTGGCCGATTTTAATGAAATTTAGAATGGGTACAGTTTGAAGCCTGGGAATGAACATAGAATATTTTTTTCCTGATAGTTCTACGGGTCCACGGTTAACACCGCAGGGTCAGGCTAGATATACTAAGATAATTGGCTGTCAAAAACATTTGCGAAATAGTTCAATATGATTATTTTGTTTTTTGTCTAGTTTTAATACGTAATATCCGCTATGAAATGTATGTCTTGTTGGTTATCCTTAATAAATAAATAAAATATACAAGCATGTACCTAAAACAGCGTCGTGTGTATGCTCCCTTATGTTCTCTGAGCCACGAGCGTCTGGACTGCATGACGGCGGATTGTTTATCTGTTGAATAACGCTAATAAAAACATTAGTTCAGGTACATATCAGTGACTCACCGCGCCGCCTTCAGCGAGTACTGAACGCCGTTGGAATAAATACACTGATCGATAAGGAATAAATAGAAAGCGTTGTTCACGAGACAATTCAATTTTTTTATTTTCTTCCCTTTTTATAATGCATTTAATGCGTCCAGTATTTTAAAAATTCATTTAACATATCTATGGCTAATACACAGTAGGTACCTATTCATTTCGTAATGTTTAATCTTTGTGTTGGTTACACAATAACAGATAAATATAATAATTGAGGTTTTTTACAATACTTTTTAAACATTGACATAGAACATACTTAGTGTAATGATTACATTTCTTCTTAGCAACCATAGACCATTTAAAAAATTGATTATATTCTTGGTTAAATCGAGATAAGCCAAATAAACACGAACGGTCTACTGTAGGAAAGGAGGATTAATGTTTTAAAATTTGAATTTATTTAAAATTCGTTTCAATACTAAATTTAAACATCGAACAGTGTAGTTTTTTGGCGTAACGATTTTACTTGTGTTTCGAGAAACATTTCCACTGATTTCACCCCCTTTATTCTATGCTGATTGGAGAACTTACTGGTTAATGATGAGTTCACGTATTGGATATTACAATTAATAATGGTGGCCTCCTGGAAGGGATTACAGAACTGTAATAATAGGGAGCGATAGGTTGGTTTTTTCCATTGAAGCAAAAAAAGCGGGAGAAAATTTGCTATCGTCGGTCAAGTATTCAAGCGACGACAGCGCTAGAGTTAAACGCTCGCGATTTACGTTCGTATCAGGACCTCGTGTACTTTTAGCACCAACTGCGTCTAACTTGTATGTGATGTACACGAAAAATTTCCATTTGAACCAATGTATATTATATTGTAACTATATTTTATAGCCTAGATTTGGCAGTATGCCGGATAGTAGATCGCCTTGAGTACGTCAAATGCAAACACGCTGTATCAAGCTGTCGAATACGATGCGTGTCTTCGAAAAGATTGCCGCATCGTTTCAATCAAGTGAATAAAATATTACAGACTAGTTGTTATCCGCGGCTTTGTTCGCGTGACCAATAGAATTTATATTGTTGACATACACCTTTATTGCGCTAGTAACGTCAACTATAGCGCTTATTTCATTAAAATGTGTTTTCCTATAGAAATTAAACATTTTTTCACGAAAATCAGTAGCCTATTTCACTCTCCACCCTAACAACTATCTCGTTACTAGTATCAGTATACATTAGTCCAGTGTTAATCTAATATGAGAAGCGTTCCTATTGTCAAGGAGGGATAACTATCCATTTAATGAAACTACTTTTACGTGCAACTTTAATCTATTTAAATATATTGAAGTGTACAGAAGAATACAGAACAGTACAATACTGTTGAAATGGATTATGCAGTTGTACAGGATAAAGCAAGATATTTTATTTGCGAAAGAAACTTATAAATGTTTTCATTTCTTACAGTATTTGTTTAATATACAGATTTCCCTTTGTAATGTAAACGGTTGACTGGTCCTCAAAAACATATTGATACCAAAGGGACTCGGGCACTTTCATTCTCACAAAAGAACTATCAATATGAAAATGTTGTCCGTCGTATAAACACTTTGCTTTTGGTCACTGAAGCATTCGATATTCAAATCAACGAAATAAAAGAATGAGTACACAGAAGGAAAATTGGGCTCAAGCTTTCGAGCTTTGCCCAAGCTTTAGGAAGTAAACGATAGTATATAACAACCCTACTACTGGTTACTAATGAAAGCTAAATGTTTCGAATTTCTTGATGTAGAAGAAGTAATTAAACTTTTAATGCACAGGGATAAAGCTTTCTTGATGCCTAATTTTTATCAAATCATTTTTGTAATTCAATGTTAAAACGTAACAAACAGTCAGAGTAACATTTTTGTGTGTTTAACATAAAACCTTATTTTATTACCTATTAATACTAACTGTTGGAGATTGTGGTGTAACTGACTGTAGGCTCAATGGCTATTTACGACGGATCTGTGACTCGTAAGCTACGTCTTGACATTAAAATGCAGAGAGATTTTTCTTCAAAGTATGAAACTTTTCGGCTACTTTGCTATAATTGTAACTCTCCAAGTAAAACCCAACAGACCATTAGGACATTTGCATTATAGTCGGGAATTATTTTTTGTATATTTTTGATTTTTACGTTTTTGCATATAGTAAATTGTGTTGGGCACTTACTATTTTACAAATTTGGTATCAAATTAAAACTATTAAAATTGGAAGCTTTTTATATCACATTGACAATTAATCTATGAGAATTACATAATATCTAATGGTCCACTAGACATGACATAACCTTAGTACATCTAAAAACTTGCTTGGAAGTACTTAGTGTCCTTGATGCATTTTACCCTTCTACCCGGAACAGCGTGGCATACTTGTAGCATCATAACTGACTTAAAGCGATGACATTGGATCTAACTTAAAATGTTAACCAACTTACTAACTTAACCAATTTAAATAATTGACAATTGATTTATATTCCGGCTGTATTAAATAAAATTTTCAACATAAATGTTTTATTATCTATCATAGTTCTTTTCATAGAAATAAAGAATTTCTGATAATACTTGACTCTGATGAATTTTAATTTGCATTCATTCTAAGGTGGAATGTATCATTTCTGCACCTACGTCCACGCAAATAAACTTTTGATACATTAAATCATTTAAGTATTATGCCGCTATGTTAATTATGAACTCGAATATAGATAATAAAAAATGCCACGAACATCAAAACTAGACGCTGCACTTAATGTAAAAATTACCGGCACTTGAGTAATAAACGAACCGATGAGTGCAACAAGTATTACTGCTATCCAATATACTGTACCTAATACCGTCGAAATCGACATTCAGGAGTTTCGCAAATATAATTACGACAACATCATGTCATTAACTGAACGGAGATGGTAACGTGTTTCAAATACATTTGCAATTACACAGCTATTGTTTATCCTCCGTACAAATTTGTACAAGCTCGTGCCCACAATCAGCTGGAGTTAATGTGGATCAATACATCGATCACGTTTTTGTATTCCTACTGGTTTTAATATGCGACTCCGTGAGGCTGCAACTTAATGTGTTTACTTAGGCTCTAGTTACGAAGACAAGTTCGGATTGGCGAACTTCAGACACCTCAGAAACGTGATATTTATGTTTAAATTTAAGTTTCCAATTTTGCACCATTCATGAGGGTGTGTAGCATTCAAGGGTGCTGTATCGAAATGTTGAAGGGTAATTAATATAATATTAAAACGTTGATGTTACCTACACGCGTGAAATTGGAACACGCCATTTGACATTGTTATTGTCATCAGCACGTCAAAAGCAAATGCCAACGTCTCCAGCACTATCGGCACGTTATTGATTGTCGAGACACAGCGGAATGTTTCCATTCATACAAGGCCTCGATACGGTGATTCGACTCGAGAATACAACACAACATCGTGTAGAGTTTGATTACATCTGAATATTCTGTGAAAATTTCAAACTGATCTTTACATTGTACGCCACACCCAATATATTTGCTATTGGCCTATGGCTTACATCAGGTGTACTAAACCTTTTGCTGTTCAGTTGTTTCAATGATTTCTTGTTAACTAGTTCGTAGCAACGAACTCTAGATTATTTATGTAAAGTTACTTACTTTGATGGATTTATTCTTTCTTACCGTTGTGTTTTATTTTCTTAATGAATTTGATAATGGCAGAACTCGAGGCAAAAGCGAGACAGAATTTAATATAAGTACAAAAAGTTTTGTACGTAATTTTTAAAATTTTTTTTTAATAACTTGCTTTGCAGCTCAAATTGTTACTATTAAAAGTTGTATAAGAAAATTAGTAGACAAGACAATTTTTAAATCTCGAAACACTACTGCTATGTACGAATCATTCACCTCAATACTAATATGTGTAAGTCAATGTTACGGGAAATATTCATAAGAACTTCGATTTCTTTTTCTCTTCTTTTCAACTCCCTTGAGGTCAGGAGAGGTATAACACGGTCACGAAACAATATTAACCAGAACACACCTCGTGTCGGAAGTAGCACGGAAACTGTCTTGAAAATCATCGATTTGAATGTAAATTTTTCTTTTTTCCATGCCGCTTGCAGTTCATACCCGGTAGAGGTCTACGAGCGATTTAGTTTCCTGTTTTATACAATCTTCGTTTTTATGTCGTGTATCGGCTTAACGTTAAAAGGTGTGATCAAAGGTTGTATTCCTTGCATAGTAACAAGGGTGAACTTGTAGCGTATGAGGTGATTTTGTATTTGGAACAAGTGCGAAGTAAAAAAATAAATAAATAGCGGAATATAACCTAGACGAATTCCATGAATGTAGATTCGCGGTGCGCCTTTGGCACGGATAACGCATAATGTTGCATTTGGAATTCAGCTCTCGATCTTTGACTCCGCAAGTATTTACGACCCGGCACAGGTAAATGCTCGAGTGTCAATGTTATGTTACATCTTATTATATGAATGCAGTATCTTACTACGATGTTATCTTGATGGCGGCTTCTGTGTCGGTAATTTTTTTTCCGGCCGTTTATTGATACATTGCTGGACACAGGTCTCCTATCATAATATGAGGGAGAGACAGACATAGAGAGAGAGAGAGAGAGAGAGAGAGAGAGAAAGAGAGTGAGAGATTTCAATCAAAAGCAATACCGCTTTCTAATCAATAAGATGTAACTAGTAAATCTCATACTGCACCGAGTTTGGAATATGCTTAGAAAGGGGTAACAATTTGTTTCTTCTTGTATTAACAGATTATGAGTGTATATGGAAACGTTGCTGACTAGTGCATGCAACCAGACTAGATAATTATTTGAGAATCTACGGAGTGTAGCTAATTCATAATAGGATACGTATGTTGCAATATTATATCTATCTACCTGTTGTTATTACTGAGAATAGGAGTCTTCTTACTCAGTGCAGTTTGGAGTGAAATGTATGACATCACGTCTATTTATTCCAAATTCACATTAATCACAGTCTGGTATAGGCGCAGTCATATACAATTTGCGAACATAAGTGCGCTTTATTATCACACGCAGCTACCATTTCGTGTTTATATCAGTGTTCTGTTATTTACGCAAATGTCAGAATGGGAGGAGCATTTAAATAGGCAAATATGCAATTACATTTTATTGAGCAGGTATTATTTCCCATGAGAACCTTCTTTATGGAGTAATACTTAAAGTACTTCGTATATTGGAGTGCTGTTCCCCTTGTAACGACTATATTTTAAGTGTTCCAAACTTTATACTATCGTTACACTACCCATAATACATTACTACGCTCTTTTGGAAATTTTATTTTCCATCAATCTAAACATTTTTCTATCGCAATTACTTTACAGTTCAGGCAACATTGCTCTGAGACGCCCTACTAGTAGAAAATAGAAAAGCCTCTTTTAAAAGCTGAGAAATAATCAAAAGATACACAGCTTGATACTGCTCTGTAAAAACTGAACAGTTACTCATTACCATTAAATGATTGAAATTGATAGTTTTCAGTTGTTCAGTATTTTCTAAATGAGTATCACCCAAAAGTGACTAGCGACTAGGTAGCGTTGTTGTTTATACTATTATGTTGTACAATATATTCTTTTAAAAAAAAACATAAAGAAGATACTTATTTAAACTTTAAAATTTAAACATCAAATATTAGCTCTCCTCATATTATTCGTCTCTATAAGTGTAATAGCTGACATGAAAAGGAAAATTTAAGATAAATATGAACATTAAACTTATGTTAATGTTCAAAAAATCACTTCGATAATGTTGATAACTTGACAATCCCTTATTGCCGTATTTAAAAAAAACACTTTTGCTGAGTAAATTTACTTTTTATTTTGTACGTATCTAATACACAATATCGTTGCGCTATAAGTCGACAATAAAAGCTCTATTAAGATGGGTGGTATTATAGAATAATGTATAACATTCTTGTCGGTGATTTACAACGTCACCTTGCGCGGGCGCGCCACGGGCGGGGCGCGGCGGGGCTTCGCCGGCACCCTGCGAGAAATGTGTGCAAGGACCGAGCAGACGCGGGTTGAACAAAGACAAGCGTTTTGTACAAATTTAAAAAATAACTGTCTCATACGTTCAAACATATGTAAGTGACTACAATGACAATATATAAAAGACAGTTTTACACCGAAATATACGTATCTAACTTTTTTTTATTGAACATCAAACTTGACGAAATAATAATTGTTTTTCTTTGTTCCTTATGTTTATGCACGTCAAAAGTAATTGAAAAACGATAAGCTTTTGTACACATTCGTAAAAACTTCATTATTTCCGACCGTTAAGCGATATATTCACAAAAGCTATTACGCTACGAATGAGTGGAAAAGTTTCTAGTGATTGTACAATTTGAAAATCCGAACCGAATTGGATACGAATATATACTGATATTGGTAGCACGCGCGTTTTTATTTATACGCCTTTATCTATAAAAAAATTAATCACACGAATTAATAAATTTGGAATTTATGGAACACTAGTTAATTTGAGCACAAAATATATTTATATTTAAAACCGATAAAAATTGGGCCGTAAAATCCTTGGCATACCGCCATGTTGATCTCAAAACATCCGTGGAACTCTCGTGACATGGGCAGCGCAGATTCTAAACGGATCGACAATCCACGCAAGGTGAGGTAACCCGTCGAAAGGGCAAATTCGACAGATATATAACGTGAACATCCCTGCAGATTGTATTCCGGCGCCGGAGTTGCTCGAAGCATAATCTGCACATTCATTACCCATTCGGCAACGAAATTTGACTAACATGTCCACATCGGTAAGACAAAATGGCGGCTTTAATCGCAATTTTATTAGTAATCGCTTTATTACATAGCTTTCTGTAAGGTTATGACCCACCGTTTGATGGCGATATTGAAAATGTTGGTAACAATTTGGAGTTAGAGTTCACAATGGACGTTTTAACTACATTAAATTTGAATAGGCTCAGCGTTTTGTGAATAAAATTTATGATACACATGAGCTTACAGCTTGTCGCAAATTAAAATGAATGTTTCCGAATATTTAAATGTAGCATTACGAAAAAAATAATACATTTTAAACTTACAACTGTTGAAAAATTAACACATCTTTTAAAATTATAAAGTGTACTAATAAATTTTCTTTACTTTTAGTTTTTCAATACAACAATGCATTATGATGAAGAAAATTGATTTTATTTTTAATACGTCGTTTAAATCTGCGCAATGTACCTATATTTAGTACTTAAAATGGTTCGTCTATCGTTTCCAGATGTTTTTGTTCACGCTGGTAGTGGCAGCGACGGCTGGTGCCAGGCTGGAGCATCTGACACAAGGATACCGTGGAGGCAACGATGCGCCTTTCCACTTCGAAAACGTCAACAACGGCGATGGGACATACCGGTTTAGGTCAGTATTTATGACACGACAACTAGATATTACTGATATACAGTTGACTCCGTGCAAGTGACCGATCACGAGTTCGAGCTCCAAGGGGACTATAATTACAACAACAACAATAACATAACATCACGCCAGTCCCTAACGGGCTAGGCAGAAAGCACCGAGTGCTAAATATCTCTGTCCTGGCAAATTTGACGCGCTTCGTCTACATTCATCACTGTATTCATGCATACACGCCGGTTTTGAAGACTCTTGGCTCCTCCGTCAACCAGTATCCGACCTATTTGGTCGAGATATGACAGTCTACATCTCCCTCGGCGCCTATAATTACATATTAGTATGTGTACCAATAGCAGTGATTGCCAAACATATACGCGAATGCACGTCTGACTGTACAAAGTTCCATGGGTTTTAACAAATTTAAAATTAAATAACACGCACTGTAACGGTGAAAAAAATATTGTAAGGGAAACCTGCAAATTTCAATTGTTTATAATGTTCTGTGGAACAATAAAAGGATTGAAACAAAATATTCTTCCTTAAATGAAGGAGTGAAGCCATGTCTTATGCTATTTAATAATAAAAGGATTTTTTTAGAGTGCACTTTTTTAAAATTCCAACATTTTATTTAACTTATATTAAGAAATTAACACCGAAAGAGATTTAATGAATCTTTGATTGTTTTGATAATAGTGCCGTAGATTTCATAAAATAAGCCAAAGTGGCATTAAAGTTTACTTTGGTAAAAGGCAGCAGTACATAAAAGTTCAGTAAGCTACCAAAGTATAAAGTAAGTTTAAATTACCGCCGCGAGCGGTGACGTGGAAATTTGTTGTACTAACCTTCTTGGCGCTTCTTCTTAAGAAGGCTGTTATCGTATTTTTGGTAACGACGTTGAGGTTTTGAACGGATACAGAATTTATAAAGATGTGTACAATGTATTGGAAAGTTTGTTTATTTACTAAATAATGTTGGCATTTGGCGTTAATTTTTAATAATATGTCTTGTATACACGAGCATGATTATGAAAATTTTGAATGAACGTGTTTATCATACAAAGTATTTAACTGTAAATAAACGAGCTATTACGGAAGATTTAAATCAATCGTTGTATTAATCTCACTTAATGATATCTAATTTCAATCGGACATCGATGTAATATCAATAGATATTGATAGAAAAAATTATGTCATGCGCCATATTCAATCTGTGGCCGAGTTTATTTTGGCCAGTTTCTTTCTATAATGTTATACTGTATTATTCCAATCGCATCTGTAATTTAACATGGAGTTAATGCACGTGAGTCAGTAGCATCTATAGATAGTTGAAGACCAACTATAAATTGTATAGATTACTTTAGTTGTCTAAAAATTGTTAATTGATGCATTCCAGTTACGATACACCAACTGGCATATCCGCTCACGAGAGCGGTGCTCCGCGCGCGCAAGGGCCCGAGGGTCCAGCGGTGACGGCGGAAGGAGGCTTCTCGTACAGCGCGCCCGACGGTCAGCAGATCTCGCTCACCTACACCGCGGACGAGAACGGCTTCCACCCCGTCGGATCTCACATCCCCACCCCGCCACCCATCCCCGAGGCCATCCTCCGCTCCATCGAATATAACAAGCAACATCCCTCGTAAGTTCACAATGCATTACAAAATTATTAATAGCATTTGCAGATAGACGAGGCCCGTAAGACTCCTAGTGTTTAAGAGGGCGAGGGATCATTTCCGTGTACTAGCTTTTTGTTTTCTATTTAAAATGGTTGTATTTAAAATCAATAACAGCTTATGTTTCTCTTAAAAATATTGAATGCAATTTAAATATAGAACCAACGTAAAAGTGGTGCTTTTGATCTGAAAACACTGAGGATATTTTTTGTTGACTATAATAATCAAGATAATTGATCAGAAATTAATATAATTAATTAGTAATATCTCAGCTTAACCCTCAAAGTTACGGCTTCTCTTAGTCGCGGGTGGCAAATGATAACAAGAAAGCAAGAAGTGCTGTAAAATGACAATGGCAACATTTATGTCAAACTTATGCAATAAAGTCTGAAGAAACTCATTCGACATTTTGAAGGTCGTAAAAATGTACATAACATTTATTTACAAGTACCTACATAATCCTATGTCTTATACTTGTTTTATGTTTCACTTCTTTTTACGCACATTTATTTTTATCATACCTAACTTTCCTTACAGGCTTAGTAAATGTATTCATTAATAGGATTTGTTTTTATCAAATTATAGAAGAGTAATAATGTGATTATTATACAAATATTTGATTATTTCAGAAACGATGGAGGTTTCAACGGAGGTCGCAAGAATTACTACTAAGCTCTTTTTTTGTACATTTCGTATATAATCTGTGACCTCATGAAAAGCATGGACTGTGATATCGACAATGATTTCTGTGTTACCATTATTTAATACGCATAGCTAATGAATTTATGAATAAACTTATTGAAATGGTTTGTCCATTTGAACATATGTTTTTACTCCTCATTTTTACATATTTTTACTGTTTGCATTGTTGGTTATTTCGTTACTTTTAATGATTCTGATTCAATTTCAATTAATTGTCTCTACCGCGCAAATGCTTCCATTACATAATTATACATTATAGTAACAGAAATAACCTAAGTTAATTAAACCAAGAAAGACCAGGTGCGGATTGATAGGCTTCACACACTTCTGAAAATATTATATAAGTACTTACTTTATAACATCGCTGAGGTGTGCAGGTTTATTTAGGATGTTTTCCTTTACCGTTATAGGAAGTGATATTTAAATATTGTGATATTGGTTTTGTTCGTTTAATTAAATAATAATTAAACATCGTCAATATGATTATTAACTTAGCTTTCCGACTTCTGAGTATGAGAGCTTACGGTAGAAGCTTTCTGTAATTAACCCGGTCGTATTAAAATATTGCACAGCTCTACCACAATGTACGAAGCGTACCATAATTAACACATTTACCGTAATTTGAGAGAACAATAAGTAATTACCGTGTTGATGGCATCGTGTGCTACAAATGAAGAATTCTGAGTAAAATTGACTTTATTACATATGCCTTTCAATTTCCATTTTTTTTAATGAATGTTGATTGAAATGCAAATATTTTCAAAAGAATCAGTTATCGTTTTAAATGTTTGAATACACACATTTTTTTTTCCCGTTTTTTACTTCTGTATTTGTTACGACAATTTTTCTATGGATAGAGACCATAGCATATGTGTAGTTAAACCATTAAGCAGGTTTTCAGCAACTGCCGTGCTTTATAGGGTGTTTTAAGCACCTGTACGGATTCTTCTTCCATATTCTTAGTTAATGTGTAACAATGTTAAAGGAAGAAAATTGTGTTCACGACGTAATTTAAAAATTCTATTTGTCGTTAGCTGTTATTTTCTCGTTTGTCGGATAACTCGACAATAAAAAACAGGCCAATAAGATTTTCTTACCCGCGGAGGGGCTATCACTAAATTAAACATTTAATGGAATCCTGCTATCGATACCGTAGACAGGGGTGGAAGGAATTTTAAATTGGTTGTAGAATACCCCTACTCTATACATATGTATAGAGAGTGAATAAGATGGAGTGTGTGTGACTGATTCAAAGATTAACGCACAGCCGCTGAGCTTTGTTTAAATACAAACCGCTGATGCTTTTTTATATAGCGTAAGTAAGCACTAGGGAAGGAATTTTGGAAATCCCACCCTTAACGCGATAAAGTAAAAATTCGTACGTTTAAAAGTTAGACAAATAAAATTTTAGATTCACGCTGTTTGTTAGAAAGAAAATTATGCATTTATTGGTTTGTAAAAGCCAATAAACTTCTAAAAACTAATCAATGCATAATTTTTTTCTAAAAATGTAAAACAATATCTTAAACCAAAACGTTCCATGGATAATCCTTTATGTAATGCAATTAAGCAACAACTATGCAAGGTACCTGGCATCAATGGCAGCACTAGTTCCAATAAAATATCATTCAAATTCCATCTGGGGTTAAATTAATAGCTTGGCCTACTTGGCTGGCTTGTTCGTCAGATCCCTAATCGCTGAGCCTGCGGGTAAGGGAAGTGTGGAGAGTGGGGTCAATTCTCGCCTAAGACAAATGTTCCTCTGATGAGCATGAGCATTTGGTCTGGGCCTTGAGTAAAACTTTCTGTATGAGTATGTGTTAAGAAACAAGTAGCTGTTACCCGCGGCTTCGCTCGCTTGTTGTTCACACGTCATACACTTATTGCACCCGTAACGCCATCTGTAGTGGTTATTCGATTAAAACGTGTTTTCCTGTTAAAATTTGCCATTTTCTCGCGAAAAAGAGTAGCCTAACGTTACTCTCCAATCCTTCAACTATCTACATACCAAGAATCACATCGAACCGTTGCTCCGTTTTGACGTGAACAAACGACAAACAAACAAACACACTGTCCCATTTATAATAGTAGTAAGCTCTGTCTTGTTTGAGGTTATGTATTACTTGCCCAAAATTTTGCTGTTCCATGCCCAATTGAGAGCAGCGCATGATTGAAATGGTAGGATCATGGCTGACCGATGAAAGTGTAAATAATAAACAGAAAAGGGTCACGTTCACCTGTGAAAACTTGAAATAAGGATAAATTTGACAGGAAACATGAGTTCGCTTCTTCCGGTTTTTCCCAAATATATTTCCTTATATTTTTCCTTACGTCCTTTCAGTTGACACCACGTACGCAAAGATGTATGACGGACATACATTTATACTGTGGAAATAGGTTGACACATTCAGAAACCAAACTTTACATATATTGAGACGATAAAATAAGATACAGATAATTTGAAATATAGTCAATTTCTATTTCGATATTTATCTAAGTTTCCCTCAATATTAATCTATGAAGTCCTACATAGTTTGTTAATAATAGGCAAATTGCTCTTATAAATCTATACATATAATTAAACTGTATAACAGTTCAATTCTGTGGGTACATTGAATAAAACCAAAAAAAAATACGCTTAGGGGTCTCCATATAAGTAACACAAGCCAAAAAAATTCAATTTAAAATTTTTGTCTCTCTGTCTGTTGTCCGGGTTTTACGCAAAGTCTACTGAACGGATTTTGATGAAACTTTTTTTTATTATATAGTTATTAGTCCTCGCCAACATATATGTAGGTTACAGTTTATTTTGAATTACGCCAAATGCTGCCCAAAGCCACTAACTCCACGCGGCCAAAGTCGCGGGCAATAGCTAGTCGAGAATATATCTATACATACAACTTTTTTTATTACTACATAAATATCTAATGTACATGTAATTAAAACTACATTTTTACATGTCACATTGTGCCTTTTTCTTCTAGACAATTGTTTTGAATGTTAAATATAGAGCTTTGCAAACATTTCAGTGATTGTATTTGACCTTTAATCTTTGAGGTTCTCATCGAACTGTTATCTTTTATATCTTATACCTACACGGAGTCACTGTAATATTGTCGGTGACTACTTGAATAAGGGATTGTCTGATTTATCTCGCTGCGTATCGCGTACATCTTGACTTGTTGACGACATATCGCGGTATCTAGCAAAGTATAGTTTAGTGTACCTTTACCATTGATTTATGCAAGGTTACTCTAGGTAAACACGGCTCGACTGCAATTGTATTTGTTGTATAGAAAAGTTACTCCGAAATCTCGTTGTTTTTTATTTGCAAGGAATATCGAAGAGACTGTGACACTACTTGATTTTACACTGGTAGCTAGATAAAGAAGTAGCTACTAATAATAATAAATAATTTGTAAGCTGTTAATTTTTTTCATTTATTATTGTTTAATTATATTGTATTGTTTTTTTTTGTCATCCTGTATTTTATGGATCAAATTGGTGATAATGTTCAAACAGGCAGATTCTGCAAAAATATTGTATGAGATCAAAAAGAACTAAAAGGTTAATTTTATTTAAAGTTGACCTTAAAAAATGACTTACCTGGAAGTGGAGAGTTATATATAATTTAAATGGCGCCTAGAACAATAAAACAAATAAGCATTTTATTTATATGTAGGTATATGTAAAATAGTAACAAAGTGAGTCGAGATTGACCTTTTGCCCAGTCGCAAATGAACTGGTCTGCGCCAGTAAACCACTGGAATAGGTCATTTTAAACTATACGTTATAAAGAGATTTTATTCGAGCGCTATAAATCACTTCTCAAAGCGAAATTACTTCTTAGCTGGTCTATGTAAATCAATTTGACATCAATTGAACCTACCGCAAGCTGGGTTGAAAGTTAGGTAACCTATTGCTAAGCTATTTATTAGTGTTAAAATGGAAGTCTGGCATTTAAATTATATCGTCATACTCGTTGTATAACATAACGAGACTGTTTTTTGTTCGTTTTTATTACTACCAATAGCTATGGAAAGTGGTTTACGTTAAGTGTATACAGCCATTTATTATCATTATTAGTTAGTAATGAACTCTATGTAGAATCGAAGCGAAGTTTTACCACATTTTTTGTATATAACTAAAGTATTGTCTAAAATTTGAGCATTCGAAATAAAAGAAAGTAATATGTGAAACGAATTTAACGAAAAATGTTAATTTATTTATACATTTATTTGTTATGTTTTACATATTTATTAGACAAATAGTGAAATATTTTTTTCTTGAATATTAAATCGATGATCACTCGACTTCTAGGAAATTGATTGTGTAATCAATTAAACTAAAATGGACATAGCTTTTCACTTTGAATTACTTCATAAGATTTTTTTATGATCGGGTGCATTTAATGTTGGGAGGGTTTGAAAAAGAATCACGTGTATGATACATTCATTCTCGTTTATTTAACATGCATATTTACATTAGTATGATACATTAAAATGTAATAAATTAAATGATTGCTCGCATACATCGTGGTATCACAGTCCGGAATATCGAGCTTACATACGTGAACAAGCATTACGAATTCCTTACCCTAAAGTACGAAAGTAAATACGTTCAGTGGATATAAATGATTCTTATAAATATAAAAATATAACTAGAAGAAAGCACGATTTAAAGATTAAACATTTTCTTAAGGTACATGAATATGATAGTTAGTGTACGTATATAATCGAAACTGAGACAGGATTAATAAAACAAAACAGAACAAGGATAAATAAATAGTAAAAAGGACGGTGCTACATTGAAAACGAGTGCAAAAATGAGAATAAAAAAGACGGGTTACTTTTTGGAACATGTAAAACATAAAAATACTAGGATAGTGGGAAATGGACAAGTTTCGACTACATACGTCAGTTAGGTCGATGGTAATGGAGATCAGTAGTGGTAGCCGTTGGAACCGCCGGAACCGCCGGAACCGCTGCCGGAGCCTCCGCCGAAGCCATTTCCGGATCCAGATCCGCCGTTGTAGGAACCCTCGCTGTAAACAAACACGGTCACTGTCAAGTCGATCAAGTTTATTAATCTCGCTCTTAGTGAAACTATGAACTGACGGCAGCTACAGAAGAACAAAACTCCGAAAGTAGTGCAATAAAAAGTTTATAAACGAGTCGCAAAATGATTGATTTGATGATTGATTGATTGATTCTTTTCTTCCACACAAGTTCTATACAGTAAGGTTGTCTGGAAGAGATCGCTGTTTTAGGGATAAGACCGCCTATTGTTCACGCATTCTTCTTGTATCTGTACCAATATTTGTAATTATGTACCTACATATATTGCAAACCAAGTGCAATAAAGAGTTATTGTATTGTATTGTATTGAAATAATACTTAGTACTCATATATTTGTTTAGATTGCAAGTGACAAGATACTCGTATAACTTACGATGAAGGGTTACGCTTGTTGAACTCGATGGAGCGGAGGATTTCTTCCGGGATGGGGGGCGGGGTGGGGATGTGAGATCCGACGGGGTGGAAGCCGTTTTCGTCTGCGGTGTAGGTGAGAGTGATCTTCTGACCGTCGGGCGCGCTGTACGAGAAGCCTCCTTCCGCCGTTACCGCTGGACCCTCGGGCCCTTGCGCGCGCGGAGCACCGCTCTCTTGAGCTGATATTCCGTTGCCGGTTTCGTAGCTGCAATGAAAGTAAAGACAGATATTTACAATGAATACTTTCTTAAATATGCTAACAATATTGTTATATTGGTAACTAGCTGACCCGGCAAACGTTGTTGT
>DWUN01000611.1:0-21217 GCA_018249975.1 Passova gellias
TTCGTTAGTATCTGCCCTATCAGAGGTCCGTCGCAGATGCGTCACTACTCTTGAGGACTGAGATGGTCGCCTCTGGTTACGAGTGGACCGTCTAAATGTAACCTAACAAGCTTCGTACATTTGTCAGATTACTTTAAGGAATAATTGTATACTTGACTATGAAGCCAAATAAACAATTTACTTTCTACGAATTGCTATATTCTTCAAAACTAGGTTCTGGAGGTGCACGCCGAGCCCCGTGGGAAGGTCGCGTGTGGCGCGCGGCGCCCTTGCCTGCTACGCCAATATGCGCCGAACAACTCTCTGAAGGACGACTTCTGCTTTCCACTACCTCTAATACCTATATTCTAGAAGGTTAGTTTATTGATAGAATTCGAATTTTCATATACAATACAGGCTTTACAATGAAATATGATGTAAAGTGACATGTCATTATTTACAATTTTTAGAGTACATCTATAATTTGTATTTTCGATTTGTTTTACTTAAAAATAAAAATGGCTTGAACTAAAGACAAAAATACATAATATGCTTCCATGAAGAACAGTTCTCGTAAGACAATGCGTACCTAAGTTTTTATATCAATATAAAATTGCAGAAAGCGGCACGACACGTGTTATCTTGCGATGGGAGGGTTGCGTCAGAGCAGCGAGGATAACAGATCGTGTAGGGCTGTTCCGTGTGGGAGCGCGGGTGACTACGGGGGGCGGTTCCACGACCGGCGGGGCGGGGGGTGCGGGGCTATATGCGCTTCCGTTGCAAGAACTGTGCACTGGTGCTTGGGCCATGCGACCGCTACAGGACTGTAAGCATGCACGGCTTCCGAGAACTAAGACTGCGCACTACTTCGACGTATTAGAAACAGGTAAAACATACAATAATTACAACTTGTTCAACGAAATAAAAGTAATGGGCTAAGATTTGTTTTAAATTTATATAAGAATACTTAAATGGGTCCATATTTAGGATAAAACAATTTAAATGTTTTATTGCGGCAGGAGTATGTTTCTTTATTTACATATGTGTATGTCTCTGAAAGCCTTATGGTTTTAATGGCAGTGTGTATATTCAATTCTTTAGTGGAAACCGGAAAGACCTTACTGGCAGTGGCTATAGGACGAAGGGTCGTTTTGTTGGCTGAAGAACAAAAGACTGAAAGCGAAATGGGTTTCGAGTACGTACATATCAAGGTAAAGTATTTTACACTGAATAATTTTAAAGTTGGATTTTAATACACGCATTCGCAAATTTAAATGTACTAATCTTAAAGCTTAATCTTTACAGGATATACAACTAAGCGAATCGCCAATTCTAATTAAGTTAATGGATGGTGAAGTGGGAGTTATGGTCGTTGGGTACAAACACCACTGGGAGGTCTTAGAGACAAACACGGGACAGGTAACAGTGCCATACTTAAATTATTTTTCTAAACACATTCTGATAGTAACGGTTGCAATATGTACACGTATATTATCGAGATATAGAATAAAAATATTAGAACTCATCATTGGGTATTTGCCGCAATGTAACAAGTATAAAGTACAACTATATAACATTTATACGTAACGTGGAATCACATAACCGCTTGCGACGCGGCGCGGTTACGGTCAACACAGCGAGTTATATGAGCTCGCATTAGGGCGGATAACTGCATACGTATGCCGATATAAGTAAAGTAATTGAAGAAACAATGAACCTATTTGAACATATGCGTTAAATAAAAAACCCTATAACTTAGCAAACATAATTACTGTTTATTTTTTACCTACTGCTAAATATTGTTCACGCATATCGTTAACATATACTTTAGATTGCCTATTTTAGATGGCGTTATACGTATATAATTTCAAAATAATTAAACCAGAACAAAAGCAAACAGTACGAAAATATTATATTGCCAGCTTTATTGTGATATTGTATCCTCAGGATAATTTTGTTATTTACGACGTAAAATTTTGTAGACCGTAAAACGAGCTGAAAATTCGGAAGACTTCGGGCCCCGTCGAGGGACACTTGTGAATGCATTACGCATAGGAGACGAAAGAGACGGCCAGATAATTCTATGCTACAACCGTGAGCTAAATTATTTAACTTGAACCTTAATTCGTATGCCTGTTATCATTTGCTTACTCTTTTATTTTAAACATAAATAGCTACTCTCTTCATAATATTGAAATTCCTTTGACTATCCGCCGTTTAAAGTATATTGCAATGATATTAGGCTTCCCTAGTTGGTGCTACTGTGTTCCAACCCTCTGTATACTATATTCTCTTAAAATTTTTCCTTTGAAAACCATTCATTTCTTGATACTGTATGAATATCGCTTTGACGAATATTAACTTTATTCGTTAAGCCCAGTACGGTATTTAAATGTTTATTTATTTATATTACAAACATCAGTTACATTTACCAGAGGTTTCTAAAGCAATAACATCTTTAGAGTTAGTACTAAGACCTGGTGTAACTCCCAGTTATATTACTGTTATTAAAATAAAAATTATTTTCACCAGATACTTGCCATTTCGAAAGATTAACGAGTAAAGGATTGGAAAGTGATAGCGAATATGATTTCCATTGGACAACTGTACCCGCTGCTGTCGGTGAGTCATTTACAATCTACATCCATAATGAGTTGTGAAAATAATAATAATAATAATAATTGTAACAATTCCACACATTGCTTTTTTCATAGTAGGCAGTTAAACACCTGTATTATGGGAACCGGGCAGTTGAAAAATACACGTAATATACATACGATATAATACTTATATAGATATTTTTACTAAACCCAGACACAGAACAAACAAATTTGCTCATCACACAAATATTTGTTCTGTGTGTGAATCGAACCCACGACCTCTGGTTTTGCAGCCAGTCTCTAACCGCTGATCACGACGCAAGTCATCGTATAATTTGTATATGCAAAAAAAATGTTTAAATATAATCCATTGTGTTTCAGTTTGCGCATTTCCCTACATTATGGCTTTCGCCGAAGACTTACTGGAGATACGTTTGGTAGCAAATGGATCCCTTGTACACGCTGCTTGCATTCCAGGACTGAAAATGATGTGTGGACGCAGAGTTAGTATTTAGTTTTTTTTTTACAAAAGATTAAACTTACATAATAAGCAAATGCGCAATAGTAAATTATTTTATTTGTCTCTAATAGAGCGCTATTTTTAAAAAGATTCTAAAACAGCCTGTATTTCCTTATTTTACTATTATGATAGTGCAACCATCATTAGTGTCTATTATTATTTTTCAATGCTGTCATCCAGGATATTTTTTACGTGGCGTGCGCTCCAGAATACGTTCCATTGAGTCGCGAAATCGACCCCTGCCTGGCCCTGCACGACAGCTACGAACTGGCTCGCCAGATGAGCAGACAAGCACAATCTACTGAGGAGGAGGAACATAATGACAACAAGTAAGTTGCCGTTGCACTTGCTTAAATTCTGACTTGCTAACTGAACTTGCTTCAATTATTTGATTTTGGATAATTTAGTAATTTCGAACCTACAGTTGACCAGTTAAAGTTAATGGATACAGCTCACTAAATAGTTTTCTTGCATTAATTAAGTCGCAATAATAAACTTGCATATAGGTGCATCCATTTTACAGATAGTCTCAATATCTTTCGTTGCCGATAAATACAAGTCACCGATACTACTAAAGGCAATTTTTGAAAAAAAAACTCGTCCCGTCTGTGGCCACAATGCTGTACAGAGCTCGATCATATTGAAATTCAATAGCAATCTTATTTACATCGCAATAAGCAAGACAAAGTGCGGTTGGATTTAAAATGTCAAGTGTCTGTTTCTTTGATTGATTTTGATCACGATGAATTTCAATTAAAAATGTATGTTTGATAATTGTGTTGTAGGAGTGAATCCCAGAACAACCGCACGCCCGAGAACAACTCAGCATCAAGCCGGAGCAGCTCGATCTCATCGGAGCAAGAGAACATACGGCCCCCGCTGCAGCGCATGGCGCCTATATCGCCACCAAGTTCGCCACAAGGTAAATATTTTCATACGATATTTGAAAATATACGACATTATGTTACAGACATTATATTAAATAACCTTCATGTCGTGAATGAATTATGTTTTCTTTGCAGTGCTTCCGGAAAATAGTGGTCGTTGTGTTCGCATCTACAAGATCCCACAGAGCAACCTGAGTGCGGGCACCTATCAGAGGCAGTCCGTCTCTGCGGACCAAGTCGTCACTTCTTACTTCTCGGACAGGTGAATTTTTAAATTATTTTCACAGAGACGAAATCTAGACATTTTATTAACACTATATACTATTAAATCTGACAAATAGAAGTTTCCAAATGCAATAATCGAACAAAGCTCAACTAAGTTGCATGCCGTTTCAATTGCGACTGCTCACAGTGGAATACGTTTCTTTCCAGACCAAACAGCATTAGACAAAGATTGGCCGAACTGAGACTGGATAGTAAATCGAGAGGGGGAGGAGATGAGGACGCCCTGACGGAATCGAATGGCCAAGCAGCCGTCCCATAGCGAAATATAAACCGGTAATACATACATACAAGCACAATTTTCCAGTATTTTTAAACATAAATGAATAAGAGAAAAACTATTTTGCAAGTAAAGAAACAAAAATGGCAAAGTTATATTTATTTTCTGAAATGTATCTGCGTGTTTTATATTTTTTTAATTATATAAATAGAATAATATAGTGAAGTAAAAGCATGTTTCATATTTATGTAACGATTATACCTAAAGAATTACAAAACGCAGTAAAAATGTGATTTTTATGAGTGAAACAGCGGTGACTTTTAAAAAGTAGATTAGAAATGATAATATTCTTATTTTGAATTACGTAACTGTCATTCTTAAAATCCTGACTATAAGTATAAAGCTTTTATTATTTGATAGCACTCTTCATTTTTTTTTATTAAGTAAAAGGTAATGAGCCATTGGCCTCCTCTGTTAAGGTAGTTAATACAGTTATTCAATATTGTATCTCACTTCTGAAGCCCTATTCAAATCTTCGTGAGTACCTAATAGTTAGATACACAAATTTCATAAATATGTACTTTTCAACAAAATTTTGTCTTTTATACACTTAGCGTGGTTTAAGTTTAACATATGGATGTTATTTTCAGATCTTAACACTTTAAGAATTTAGTTTTACTCTGTGTAAAACATCGCGATGGCTTGAACCGGGCTTAAATAATGCACAAAATTATGCTCAAACTGTACTGGAGGAATGATAGGACAGCATTATTTATAAAATTTTAATATATGTATAATAAGATTATAGGAATAATATTTTAACAAACGTGTAGATACTGCATACGGTATTACATAACAAAATTTATAGTTAAATAGATATATTATGTTATGATGAATGTTTTATGGAAATTAGTAAAAAAATTAGGGAACTTTAAAACTTTATAGGTTAACTTGCTGAATTGCATAATAGTTATAATAATATGTAAGATGAAGATGTTATTATAATGTTGTTATTAAGTTTTTAACTGATAAAATGTTACGTCTATAGTTACGATTAAGTACCTATAGTATATAAAATACAGTAGGTAATCTCACTACGTGTATTCCTTAATTCTAAGTATTAACTGAAACATTTAAACATTCAAGATCTTATCATAGTATGTAGGTAACGGTTCATTTTAAATTAAGAATTTTTCCAATATTTAACCTTTCGCGTGGAGCCGACACGCAATGCGTGCCTTTACTTTAGTTATTATCTTTAAGAAGCATTGCATTATTACCTACCTAGTCCCTGTTTCTTGCGATATGATTGCACTTTCGTGTTCCAGTTTTAGTAATGTGGAATGCAGACATAAATAAAACGCAGTATTTTAGTTTTTTAGGCTTAGTTATCTCTAGTCCATGTTTGAGATTAACAAACTAATCTAAATGTATAAAGCTACATTTATAGAAAGCATTGATAATTTTTGTTTTATCATTAACCCGGCGTGCTCATCAGCTGCTTTTATTACTAAAACACGTACCACATAATAGAAAAGTTTAAATCACATTTTGTCTTTAAATAGAAATCAAAGTTCTGAATTCGAATGCTTTGTATTTTAATGAATTTAGCAATGAAATAAAAGCTTTCTTATTCATTATGTTCGATCATTTGCATATAATAAAAATGTAATAAAATAAATATATCTAGATATTATTAATATAGGTACATATATTTTAACGGTAGATAGACTAGATAGACCTAGACTAGACCTAGGCCATGATAGATCTTGAACATTTAAAGTCAGTAACATGCAAGACAAAAAGTGATGTAAAATAGTATTTATAGAATAATGGTGACGCTACCTGTTAATAACTGTTATTATTGTCTATCGGACACAAGAAAAGAAGTGCCATCCAATAATTTCGTTACCTTTCTAGTTTTTAACGTATAATACAATATGCGATGCAAGAGAATTGAAATCTTATTTAGGTAAATGTTAGTACAGTTTTTCGTCTTCAATGTAGGTAATAAATGTGTGAGTAGTTGTAGCATATTTAGATAGATATGTTTAAAGATAATATTTTAAAATAATGTTTTGTTCATAAGCAATTCGTATTCCTACCAATATTTATTTATTGCAGATTTGATTGCATTAGCCATATTATGAAAGGATTTTTTCATCTTTCGCCCTTTTTATTATTTTGGCAATTTAGCCTTTGGGAATAGGAGTCATTTGTCACTTGGCATGCCATAAAAACTATTCATAATATTATCTTGTAAATAAAGACAATTTTATGAAAACGGTAGTCATCTATAGCAGTGATAGACTTAGTAATTTAAAATTTCACACCCACAAAATACTTACATAAAAAATGTATTGCAATAAAAATATATAAAGTATTTCATTTTCTAGGGTAATATAAGAAATGTTCAGTGACAATAGCTTGTTTATATTCCTAAACAGATAAACCAAAAATAAAACCAAACTTAAACGTACAAATGTAATGTTATAGTAAAAATAGTGTTTTACTAGTATTGTCATTGTGATGTTTAAAAAAATTATCATTTTAAAGAAGTAATGTGATCTCACAAATGTCACCTCTTTGGTCTAGGAAGGGGGATAGGGGATATAAAAAATCATGACATTTCTATAATTTATGGATGGTCCCCCTTACACGGATATCCCACTGGCATTCGTTATAGCGCGAGGTTACCTTCAACGCTTGTCCACAACGTACCTTTGGAGCGTCCTTCCCCGCTCAACGAACGGGATATCAGCCAAGGTTTGCTCTGAAGGGGTTTCAAACACTTTCTAGCAATTGATACTATTTTAAATAAAAATACTTATTTGTCTCTATAATAGATGGAATTTTTATATTACACCATCGTTTATTTTGAGAACATTTAGCCATTTAAAAAATTCGTGAGAGTGCATAATAATTTTATATGTAGAGAACGTATTAATCGATGTTGTTTTAGTAAAACAATGGGAATATGAAAATGTTTAGCTGAATAGTTTTTGCACAAAAATAATCTTTCGGTCACTCTACCGTCGTATTAACTAATTGGAACTTAATGTTATTTATAAGTAAATAAAATTAATTATTATAGAAAGTTAAAATAACATTCAATGTTTTAATTGCAAATAATGTACAAAACATTTTAGGAATGCACTTTAAACATAACCTTGATATACATAGACTACCTAGTATTATTCAGAAGTTGTTATATCATTGTCTATATTCAATTTAATCTCTTTTTCCCCTTCATACCATTGTGACTATTTTAAATTTAATCATTCATGAAATATACAATATAAGGCACTAAATGTAAAACTTTAATCCAGATTATATTAAGATAAAAGTACAAGTGTGTTTTGAAAGGTTGAAACTGTTAAAAGCATCTTAAATACCTCCTATAAAGAATAAATTAGTTAACATATACATTTACACCTAAAAGGATATATGAGTAGGCCTATTATTAATGTCATAAATTATTAAAACATCACAAAACAAGTGATGTGTTAAAAAATAAATTTATTACGGTGTACTTGAATACAACTATAATGTTAAATGAATTATTATATTATTGTATAAAATATTAGTGAGATCAATTTACTACAGCGAAGATGTTGAAACCAGCTGTTTATTAAAACTATTACACTTGTGTAATGTAGAATTATACTCTGTTATTTTCTCTGAAGTTTAAATAAATGTCCTGTTCAATAATATCATTTGTTTTATTTAATAACTTCATATGAATAAGTCATAATATCAAATAGAATAAATGACTATTATACATCCAAACAATAACAAATCTATATCAACTTAGGTTGTTGTTTTAAAGTGGTAATATCTAAAAATCTTGGAATATCGGCCTGCACTGGGGAGATATGTGCATTTTTCTGACCTGTAATAGAAATCATAATTGGGATTCATATACAAAAAAAACAAATATAACAAGGTATATAAAATGAATATTTTGGAAAGGGTATTGTAGTTACTTTTAATCAAATTTAAATTATATTTTGGTCAGCGTATTCAGTTGTACTTTGATAGCAATTTTATTTACCTTGAAGGAGTTTATGCCGTTCCATGTAGTTTTTAGTAGCAAATGAAATTTCACCAGTTGAAGCTCTCGGTGAAGATGTATGAGTATTAGATACATTTTTCAGGTATTTGGCTGCAAGCTGGTTCATTTTCAAACTTGTGTCGGTCGGAGTGGCAATGTGCTGTTGTTGTTGTTGTTGTAAGCCCAAAGGATCGTCGCCAAAAGTGACTCTAGAATAAAAACACTTATCAATCACTAAAATAAAGAATAGCAATTCTCTTGCTTGAAATACATACTAAGTTAGAAGCAGGGCAACACTTGTATAATGAAGTTAGCATGCCATTAACCTAGTCTCTATGTAATATCTTTCCACAAACTTGAGAAATCTCTACAATTCACATAGTGTGGACTTTTAAATTACAACCTGCTATTTACCTATCAGGGGACCAAACAACACCCCTGCATATATTAAAAGTTAAACTTATCTTATAACAACTTGAGTGATATTGTTGAAATCACAACAGATTACTCTATATACCAATGCGGAAATAGTAACTTTAAATAAAAAAAACATATTTGCATGATTAAATGAATAAATGTTGTGAACATTGTCACTAACAACCTTTTGCCAACACTGGCGCTGCTTTTGTCAATTTGCATTTGCAAACACTTTTGTTTAGTATGCCTGTAGAGAGCACTGGCCGAAGAGGGCATGTCGGTGTCTTGCAGCATGTCATTGACATGGGTCTGAAAACAAATTACCATTACGCAATTGCCGTTATTAAAAAATTGAAGAAATTTGATCATACAATGTTACAAATGTCGTTATAAAATCAAATCAAATTGTATGAGTACTCGTCAGGTGATGATACTAAAGAAAAGCATTGGTATTTATTAAAATGATGTAACAGAATGAAAATTTCAAATCTCACCATAACTTTATTGTAATATGTCCATCCAACATTGGACTGGTCTTCACTTCCTGAATCGGACCTACAAATCACAAATTACATTATTGTATTGTCAAAATTCTTTTAAAATCAACTACACTTTGTAACTGGCAAATGTGAATTTTTTTAATCCTTTTATTATGTCATTGCCGGACATACGTTATTTCATAATGAGAGCTTTAAGGCCACCCTGATGGCCGAGTGTGGATTGAAACATTTCACACTCATAATAGAAGGTGATGTTTTATTTAACACAATCAGTTAAATTGATTAAATAAAAACTTACTCGCTATAATCTCTTATATCTAAATATAAGCTCTGGTCCGGTGACATCATAGGTGTGGTAGCATTGTCTACATGCACATTGTACAGGCTGAACTCATTCAGTGTTTTATCTTCCACCGGATTTGGACTGTAATGACTGTTAAAATCATTCAATTGAGAGTCAGTTTGCACCTCATATTCTTTCATGTGTTCCATTTCCAAATTTTTTGTTACGGGTGGTATTCCATCTAAAAAATTATTCGAGTTTCCTGTCTGCTTCTTTGCAACAATTTCTTTGATACTAATCTGAGACCGGTTACATTGAATCTGCGCCTCGCTCTGCTTCACGACTTCTTTATTGATAACAGTAGATGTGCGAACCATCTCAAAACTTGTCATCACACCGATTGATATCTTATGCTGCCCTGCATTTACAGTCTGCACAGCCATCTGCTCCGTTACATAGTTCTCTATGGGTACATTCTGTTTCTCATGGTTCTGAGCAGCGATGAAGTTATCGACCTTCTCCTGTAGCAGCTGCAGCTGCTCGTTCTGTAATTTTATTATCTTGAACAAATCTGCTACTGTGGGCTCCCTCTTTTCTTTACATGTATTTTGTTTTTCAACATCCAAACTTTCACCCTTTTGCATTTTTTCATATTTTTCTATAGCCCATGTTTTCTTGTCGACTGCATTTTGTGGGATCGGAGGTGATTGTTGCACACTGCATTGGCAGGTAGATTGAACTGGCATATTACAGTTACAAGTGCAATTATACGGTATAGGTACATTAGCTGTTTTACAACATCTGACAATTGGTTGTGATATATGCTTGGCTTTTGGTGCATGTCCGTGTAATGTCTGCACACTTCTATAATCATCAATAATATTGATACAATGATGACATCTACAGTCACCATTAAATTTAAGTCTTGTATCCAAATGATGTTCTGTTGCAAGCAGTGTATTCATAGTACCCTTTGTTACTAACTCTTTCTTGTTTATGAGAGGATTATTCTCCTTCGAGCTTGAACATTCAAGTTGTTGATGTAAAGGACTAAGAGATAGTTTACCTAAATTATCCCTTCTTAAGAAAAAATCACTGTCTCTTAGGAGAGTGTTGGGTGGATGCAATTTCGTTTCGTTTTCTATGGATGTTAAAACTCTACGTTGGGCTTGCGACCGTTCAGTGTTATTCACGGAAATAATAGGCGTTACTGTGGTTGTTTCTGCAGTTGTGTATAAGGTATTGGTTGTTGATAAAGGCGATTTACAACACTGCGAGGAATCCAGCATGCTAAGATCCAAATCACTAGATGGAGCCGTCCTGTCTTGTAATTTTGCAAATGCATGCAGATAAGTTTTATTAGCCAAAGGATATGGCGAACTGTCAGCATTTACAAATCTTTGCACAGGGTCATCCGTAAATACCACTGCCTTGGGTTGATTAACATTGCAAGACATTTTTACAAGCTGCCTTTCAATAAACGGTCGTGGAGAATGACACTCGTAATCTTGCATTGTGTCCATAATTACTTTAGTTGGAGTTTCAAAGCGCACTTTCTTCATCAAGATATAGTGATTATAAAAAATTCGACAATATGTATTTAATATAATAAAAAAACACAAAACTATTTTAAAATAAAACTTCTAATAACTTTTCAAACATGAAACAAATACTATTATACTGTTGAACTTTTGAAACTTTTGAAATCAGTTTAATGTTGTCAAAGTTATAATTTTCTTACTTTTAACTGCCGTGGATAATATGTTTTTAGGCAAAAAAATATTAAAAACGTTATACTGAGTGCAAATAATATCGTAAACATGAAAATTTTGTTTGTTATTTAAAACGTTGAAATGATGGTATTGAAACTCATTGGCTGCTCCTCGGGTGTTTCAAATATAAATACCAAACGGTATGTTCACCATTTACCATTAAATGGCTAGCCTGCGTGTGTATAAAAAAATTGACGATGAATAAAAAATATTTTGTGATGTATTTACTGTCATTTTTAATTGGCTTTTAAGTAATTTATTAAATACATATTTTTGTTGTTAAAAGTAACATATTATAATTGTTAAAATGTACATGATTTGTCTGTATTTAATTCTGTCGGCAAAACACTAAAAACTGACATTTTATGACATATAAGTCAAATTGGTTAAACATCAAATAAATCTTATAGGTTATAATTTTCATTTTTAGTGGACTCCAAATTTTAAATAATTCAGAATTACAAAGCAAAAACGATGCAAAAACAGTTGTTGAAAGCTTTTAACCCATTATTTTTATCCTCTCGATCGAGGATCACCAGACATCATAAATATCCAGGAGGAATCCGTTACCCAGGAGGAATTGTTTATTATCCGAGGTTAGACTGATTTTTTATTGTAAACATATGCTGTGAAAGTAATAAACAGTGATCGCGAGAAAGTAAGTCGTTACTTTATATACTAAAAGGAATAACTTATACACATTGTAGAATAATAACAATAGTAATAATATTTTTATTCTATAGAGTATAATTGTGTCGAAATTCCTTGATATACTAGTTATACTGCAACTTTTTTGTAGACATCCTGATGAGAAGGAGCCAGAAATCACTCCATCGAAATTATTTCGAGTAGAGCGAGTCAAAACAACTCGACACCAACCATATTGGTTAAAAGATATTTTGAAAGAATTTCACATTGGGGAAGAAGTATGTACTTTATTTGTACTATTGTATTGTATTTTACTTGGAAGAAATCACTTGCTCAATCATAATTATAAAGCAACAACTTTTATAATATAAGTGTTGTGTTTAATTAATACTTTATTTGATAAGACATTATTTACTGAAATTTGTTACATTGCTAAAAATATTGATGTGTTTGCGGTTTTTTCATATTTCAGAATCGTGTAGCTATACTCAAAAATATACCAGAAGTCAATGCCAAATTATGGAAGGTCAAACATTTAGTGAAGATCACACCAATCACCTTTCCTTATGGCGAACCAACTCAAGAAGACATTAAATATACAGTAGTGAAGGAAAATGGAGAATGTATTGTCACCAAAACATTGCAGCCAGTGGAAAGTCGGGTTGAAGCCTTAGAGAAGTTTCACAGTGACCAGAAAAAGATGGATTCTGATACAATTAAAAGAGATTCAAGAAATAAATGGAATAATGCTTTCGCAGGAGGATTTTAAACATTTTCTCCCTTTAACTGTGCTACACTGATTAAGAATAACTAAGCACATGAGCTATTGCAATCAAAGAGGTTCAAGAGGAAAATTAACATTTTACCTGATCAAGCCTAATTTGATATAACTAATAGTACACAATTAGTAACCTTTCAGAACATTATATTCGTATATATGTATGTAGGATCATTGTAAAAACTGCCAATGACCACTCTGTAATTTATATGTGACAACTTGAACTAAGCAGTGTTGTGAACATGCCCAGAGTTCATATTAAATTGTTTACAGTGACCCATTGGTAGTCTATTCTTACATATGTTATATGGATTGAGTCTTAGGAAAATAGAATAAATATACCATAATTTAAATGAGATTTTTATTTTTTCAATGCTTATAAATAAAAAAAAATTATTCTCAATTCTATTTACAATATTGGACAATCTTCTATACTTTGGGTGTTGCCTTCTTTCCACTTTACTGAACACATTTTACATACATTTTCAAACAAGAAATTATTTATTACTGGATTCGATTTTTCGTTTGTTCAATAAATAGTTGAAATGTTCAGGCGTTTTGAAATAGGACTCTAGTATAATACCATGTTTGTTGCCCAGCGAGTATCTAGCATCACTCCAAGTAATAACAAGTGAGGGTTTCAACTTTTTGAATTCATTCAGGTGAAATTGGTGCTTGACTATCGAATTGTACCAGTGACCTCTGAACACTGCCAAGTAATTGTCCCCATCTTGATAAAGCCGCAAAACATACTTAGATAATAATACTTTAACAGCTACATGAAAAGCAATGAAGGCACCGAGATAAATCAAACATTCCACTGCTGTGTTTGCTATCACTATGTCATCGCCGATCACAACTGGATCATTCATCGTGTCTCTATCAAACAAAAATGCAGCGTAATAAAGGGAAGACAACCCAATAGTAGCTGTTGAGAATGTCAAGTATGCAGTTGTATAATTTAGTATATTGACCATTGGAGCTTTATATATCAATTGCCATCGTCTAGAAACGTTATCTTTCTCCTTCCACCGATCTTGGGTTTCCAAAAACTTGAGAGGATGTTGCGATATATACTTCACAGTACTAATATTGAATGATGGTTGAGGTCTAACACATCTGAGTAATCGAAGGCAATTCATGGTTATGATCGCGTATATCTACCAGTTTTTACAACTTTTTATTACAAGTGTTTAGTAAATCATTTATATTGTCGTCACGTACCAATTAATAGATATACCTAACTAGTGAAATGTACATTAACATTTAAGGTTATTTTCTTGTTGTTCTACATTTATGTCAATGCCATTGTCATAATCTCGGTATCAACTGTCAAAATTTATTATGTAGCACAGAGTGTTAATCACAGATAACAACTAATATATAAAAGTATGTATTGTATGGAAGTTTCATCCCCATGCCGACTTAAAAAACATTGTAGCAATGCCTACTGAATATTTCGATGCAAAACGCATTTTTTTTCGGAGAATTTAATCAAAATAAAATGTTTAATGACGCCGCTTATCAATATTTTTTTGTCATTTAAGTAGCATTAACGCCGATATCCCACTAAGGTTTGTAAATCATGAGCGTCCTATACAGGCTTATCCACCGATAACGCAGCGTACACATCACAATTCGATTGGCTAGCGACAAACTACGCGGAGCGTATACGCTACGCTGTCGCAGGGCAAATGTCGGAGGCACGCTCACGCATGACGAACGATAGTGGAATATCGGCCTAAGAGCTTATCATACTGCTGTTAGTCGAATAGCCGCTGTAACGTGACAAAATATCTGAGGAAAACCGCACCCAAATCGGTTCATCTGTTTAGGAGCTATGATTCTACAGACAGACAATTATCCATACACACATTTTAAACTTGCAATAAACCTCGTTGTCACATTGGGAGTTAAAAATGAAACCCCGTGTATTTACTCATTTTTATTTTTTAAATGCAACCGGACATAAAATAATCAAACTTAACTCTGTATACCAATTATAATTCATATTATAACATATATTATATTTTTAAATAAATATAAGAAACGAAAATTTTCATAAACATTGCATTACACTTGAAAATAAGTAACAATTTGATTAAGATTCATAATTTCTGACAAACCAATATAATATTACTCAACAACCTAGAGTAAAATACATTCACGAGACGAATATAATATTCTATTTGATATTTACCTTTTCAATTGAATTATTTATTTAGCTGCAAACTAAATGTTTTAATTACCTTGAAATTCATCTCTATTTACAATATCTGTTTAAAGACTTGTACGTATCTACGATTCTATAAGTTTATGTCTAGTTACGATTATTTTAACTTTACTACATATTTGATAAGAAGGCAGTTGTTACAATGTGTACTACACATAAAAGCAAAAATAGCAATAACTGTAAATTTCAAAATATCTAAATAAAACCTTGCAATTCTTATCTGTAATTATAAATTTCTATTTAATTATTAGGTAGGGAAAAAAGCTTTATCGCAATTTCAAAAGTCCCGTCGCTACAACAATAGACAGAAGAATATATAACACAAACTTAATTTCTTAAGGTTATTTCAACATATTATCATGGACTGATAACCATAACTTATGAGATCAAAGATTCAATTTATGTGCTTGAGACTTTCCTGAAAAATTATGGTTATTGGATAATTTAAAAAAAAACATTTTTTTTATCCCAATTGAATTACCAGATAAGTAATCTATATTTTTCGACAAATTACAAGTAGCCCGCGATCTATGAGATATCTATGTCAATTATGGTGTTAAGAAATTCCGTTATATCTTATAGATTATGTACTGCAATTAATATTTTTTATATGATTAATTAAATATGAGTTGAAAACTAGGTACGACTAACAAAAAAATGACAATACATATTTTAATAAGAGTACCTGCAAGCCTAAATGAAAGAATTAAAAAAAGCCTTCCTCACATTCAATATCCTTAATCTCTAACAAAAGGGCTTATTTATGTAACTTGGTGATGTTCTAATATCTGTGTGATGATGATAAAGATGACCTAATGTCCTATTTAGATAAGTGTATTTAAGAACAAAAGATTGACAAAAATTGTTTTACAATTCTTTTTGCAGTACAGTTCGCGCACAATAGATGCTGTACGAATTTTTAGAATAGATTATATATTACTTTAAGGTTACTTAACAAACATCATGGTTATGAAATCGCATTTACTTTACGGTACGTTGAATAACTATGGAAATGTATTTCATTACATATAAGTAGGTGTAAACAACTATTTTATATTCTTATCATCGAATGAAATTTTTTTAGATTGCTCAATTTTAAAAAAAGTATAAGGAGCAAGTAGATCTTTTTTATTTAAATTTGTATTGCTATTACTCTTATTCTCTTTCTTTTGAGTAATTATAGAATTTGGCCTATCGATTTTTATATTTTGTGAAATCGTAGATATATTAGCGCTAAGAATATTATCTTTGTTATTCATATTGTTTTCTATGTTGTGACCATTAAGCTCTTTTCTTTGAGCCCCCTGTGTAGACCTCCGTAAGCTTTCCGGTAAAGCTTTAAAATTCAACTTGACTAGTGTTGTGTTGACCACGGAACAGTCTATTTGCATCATTGTCACGTGGTCATTCATTTGAGAGTCTGAAATACAAGTTATTTAATTATTATAAGATTTAATATTACATTTTAGTTAGTGATACTTCGAAAGACTGGGCACATCATTGTTACGTATTATGCAAGTACGTTTCCTAGTACTTTTCTATGTCCCCTATTTTAATAATAAGTCTAATCAAACAACTAAAATTATATTTATGGCCTGGCCTCGTGGTCGAGTGGTTTGAGAACTTGACTGCAAAACCGGAAGTTGTGGGTTTTGATTCCCAACCAGGACAAATTTGTTTGTTCTGTATCTGGATGTAATAAAAATATTCTTATATAAGTATTATATGTTTATCAGCTGTCCGGTTAACATAATACAGGCAGTCAATTGCCTAATATGGAATCAGATCTCCACATGTGTAATTGTCCCCAGTTATTATTATATGTGAGTACTTGCCATTTCCATTTCTCGCTGGCAGAATGAGCGCCATCTTCGGCGGTCTTGTGATGTTGTGGGAAAGAGCCGGCAGCATGAAATGTTCACCGTTGCCCATGCCGACCACGTAGAATGTGTCATCGCGTCGACGCACGGCTCTGAACAGTTCACGCCATTCGCTCACGTCATTTATGTTGAAGTCATTCATAGACTTCTTTATTGGTTTTTGATAAAAACGTTCATAATATATGGCATCATCACCAAAATCAATTTGCTTTTCGATGGGCATTGATCGTCGCAATCGCCTCAGTCGAGATTTGTCTCTCACATTCTTGCCCTGGTTTCTGATGAACGATCGAATATCAAGCATGTCATTGTCCACTTTGTTAAATAACTTGTATGTTTCCAGCACGTCAGCTAAAAAAGAAAATGTTATATACATGTTGTAGGCGGATATATGTATGTACAAGTTTGTAGGTTTGATTGGGGATATATTAAAAAGATAAATTTTTATTTAATTTTCCATTTCATAACAGTCAGATATCGTGCTTACCATTTATCTTTTCTTCACTAACATGAACGGGTTGTTTTTTCTTAGACGAATTCGTCAAATTGACAGTTTTTCCACTTCCTATCCAGCGGTTGAGGTCACCTGCTATCCTTATACTCTCTGTCTGATTTATATGAAAGAAGTTGTTGGAATTCATTGTGATGTTCTTACAGTCGGCGCTGTCACTGCTACGATTCCCGAATTGATCATCATAGTCTAAACAAAAATTGGAATTTTTCATTTTTTTATCCTATTTATTATTTACACTCAAATTACGTTTTTCTTTTATCTTACCAGGTGATTGAATATCTTTGGTATCTTCCGACCATAGTAAATGCCGTGACCCGTGAGAATTCGCAGGACCCACGAAAGGTTTTGGGTTCCACCTTGAAAATAGGTGTAATTAGTAATCACGTTGACATCGAGCATCAACTATATAAGACGATCAATTTGTTAAGATACACACCCGATATAATTCCAGTTCAATGATATCATACACACCATGGCAAATATGATTGTTATGTTCTTTTTGGGAATCATGAAGGATGTGTTAAGTCTTGGTATCTGTGAATGAGCATAAGCCACACTCAGTTCCATGCTAAATTAAAATTTACATATAATTTTAATATTCAATTAGGATGTATTTTATATGCGAAGTGCATTAATGATCGTTTAAGCACATTTTTTATCTCAAAAACAGGTATTCTTCAAATATTTATAATTGTTTAATTCTTTAAAGTTAATAATGCCTACCCTAAGTATATTTTTGTATAAAATAACAATTACAACTTACTTTTCGAACTTTCCCATTACCCTCAATTTGTTCTCGCAACTGTTTATTTTCTTGTCGTAATCTGGATATCTCTTGCTCCGCTTCATACAACTTTTGTTCCAATGCAGCGAGGTGTTCTCTCTTCTTTTGTCGGGAACGGCACGCCGTCTCTCTGTGAAAACAATGTTATATTAAATTACCTACATACTTATAAAATTCAATTCGACGTATTTGTACTTTGAAGATGTATATAAGAACCAAAACAACGACGACATCAACAACAACACAACATCACGCCAGGTTCCTGACGGGCAGGCAGAAAAACTAAGAAAAAACTAACTTTATAAGAACCAATTAGTAACTTAGTACCTATTTGTAACACTTTGTTTATTTCCAAGTGAAAACTCTAACAAAATATAATTACACTCAGTTCAATAATGACTTTTACCTGTTTTTAATCATTCTTTGTTGTTTTTTGATAGCTCTTTTTTCTGCTTCACTGCATTCAGAGTATTCTATAATTGGACCTATAACATCCTCTATACTCAATGGTGGACTGTTTTGTGGAGGTGTCACACTATATTCGGATGATTTGGGACTTAAAACTACATTATTTGTTGGTGATGCCTGAAATTAATAACCATATGGTTATTAGTTACGTTCATATCATTTCATATTATTTTTTAATATAACTAAGGTGAAAGAATTGATGGAAGAAGCTATATTAATTGCATACTAAACATTAAGTAGGTGCCTGCACTATATATACATACTTTTATTTGGTAACTGCCAATTTCTTTCTCATTGCGAGATTTGTTTTGATTTAAGGGTACAATGGTGATATTAGCCGCTCTTGTACTTTCCGCTGGTATGACTAATGTCTGCGGTTCATTAAACAACAGATTTGTTGATGATTTAAGTATTGTCGGTATTTTATTATTTTGTACAATCATGCGAATATTACTATCCTCTTTCTTTATGTGACTTGTTTGTATGTTTTCGTTTATCACATTGAAGTAAGATTGTTGTTGTGTATTTTCTAAAATAAAATAAAATATATTAATAATAGATAATTAAGATCCCTATTATTGACCTGATATTTTCATGTAAACCAACACACCTTTTGAAGATTTAAAATGTGGTATGTTCTCCATTGTTTTTAATACTTCTGCATCAGAATTCTTATTATCTAATTGGACACCCTGAAACATAAATACAAACATGTGGAAACAGAACACATGAAAATGGTGATGAGCGATTTGGTTTACGAAATTGTTAAATACCTTAATGATACCATTTTCAATTGCCATTACAGGGCCAGTTCTCTGAGGTAATGTTGCTTTTGGTATGGGTTCATTGGCTGATATATATGTATTTGTACTATCGGGAACTGAAAAGACAATATAATTAATTCTTGATCATTAACACGCCATATATTGTATTTTACAAATATTATATTTGATAAGTATGTTATAATTAAGTATTTTTTTCTTCACAAGTAGAACCATAAAATGAAAAAGATTACTTTTAAAATATGCATATCTAAGCCAAAGCCAGGTGTAGTTAGCTGATATGTTAAAGGTAATATTGACTTATTATAAGTCCTGTAAAAAGACAGATGCCCCCATCTTAAGTTTCTTGTCATATTTAACAGGTAGCGGCAAACTTGAATTAAGTAGATCATACTTCATACTTACTAGGTATACAAATGTATACAGACCTGTTCTTTGTATAAATAATTCCACATCCTCCGGTGTCAAGGAATTTTGAGAATCGCTGTTAAATGAGGATAACCAATCAAATGGTGATTGTGACAACTGACGTTCCGACGATGACGATCTGCTGAAATTGATGTAAACTTATAATGCCATTCGAACTAACTGTTACCAAAATATTTTCATCAACAATTGCAATTTCAAAATAAGAAAAGCATAACATAGATATTTTTACTATTATTCAATACAGCCATTACAATTTAAAGATAACTTACAATACTTCTGCAGCTATGCGAAAATAAATTACATATTATTGATTGCACATAATATAAGTATACATTCTTACATTTTGAAATCATCTTCACTCCCGGAATCGGAATTACAGCTCTCATTGGGAGAAGATTGTACACTGAACACTGGTGATATAGGAGCAGCTAATATTGAAGCAACATCGGCTAAAATTTCACTCGGTGAAGCATCTGCGGCATCTAGCAATGATGACTGGTATTCTTTTGTTAACTGGTCAAGTAAATCTTCACCTGAAATAATAAACTGCGAATTAAAATTTTGAGATAACAGAGTTATCGTACAGTCCGAGATAAAGTTAGATAAAAACTACTTGCAAAAAAATTAATTCCTACCTACAAAGTGAACCTAATCAAAGAAAATTGTATCTTTCGTTTTTTGCGAATAAGTGAAATTGAACACAAGGTAACATAATTACAATTAAGAAACCGGATGATTACGTTTAACACAAATAACATTTCTATTTGAAACAAAGTAGTATTATGTCCATACAGTACTAAGCCTTATTATTAAGTATATTATTAAAGTAACTTCACCGTTTATAAATATATCTGTATCCATGAATTTATCCAATTATGATACTAATCAATGAATAATATATTCCTTGAATCTTTCTGAGTAATATGAGTATACTAATAATCAACACGGCACAAACACATGAAACTGTTTACACTAATTTTTTATCTGTGAATTCAATTACATTGACAAGACTAGTGATGATTACTAGATAGACTTAATATTTAGACCACAGAATTCAATTCTGATTCTAGAGAAGTACGGTTAAAATTTGCGCACCTTCAAGCGATATAAAAGTCAATCAATTGTAATTCATTGATACCCATAAATACCTATAAGTAGATAAAAATGTAATAACTATGAATATTGCA
>DWUN01000612.1:0-21216 GCA_018249975.1 Passova gellias
TGTGACAAATATCGTTATATTGCGTACGCTGCGGATATTATCAACAATAGAGCAAAGTGATGTGACGCGGTGCGAAGCCTCGGCGGGCCGGGGACGGGTGGAAGGGGGGGGGATAGTTGCATAGCCTCAAAGTTGTCCTCGTATTTGTTACCTGTTGTGTGTGAAGTCTGCCAAGTCACTTGGCCAGCGGCGTGGTATAACTTAATCCTTGTTTTAACAGAAGACTGTTCTAGAAAATATTCTTTTAGAGGGTTAGTATGGAAAAAAAAAACTTAATTAACCCTTCTCAATTAGTCACCACGCATTCTCAATAGGCACAACGAACGGTTTTATCGTAATACTCTTCAATAGTTTTATTCAAATCTGTCTAAACATTGACACAATCTTAAATACGAATCTACCCACTTGCGGTAAAAAGTGTTTTTTTTTTCACTAACGTAGAATTCTGTTCTTTTTTTTTTTGAATGTTCACTATCTCGAAACGCAGATAAGGGTGTCGTTACGAGTAGCGCCGGTCAGTGGGCGAGAGAGGAAAAAAATTGAAAAAAAAAAAAATTTTTTTTTTTTCCGTAACAACAATTCTCGGGTGCCTCGCCGCTGCGGTGGTTGCGGTTATTGTGTTAAAACTACAGTTAATACACCCTTTAATGGATTCGCTAATGGCCGGTTATTATTGCTTCTTTTTTTTTTTTCTTCCACCGTCAAACGCAGGTAAGGGCCGTTCGGCTTAGCGAATTCCAAATTTGAAATTAATAACATTCGTGTCGTAGCTGCTCTGCGTCTACCGGTGATTTGGTTTCGGTCAAAAGACCAAAGACAAAGACGTTTATTCGCACAAATGCGGGTACATATAAAGGTGTTACAGGATTATAAGTTCGAGCCGTATTTTGCCTTTTACAGCTTACAAGTTTAATAAATGGAAATGGAGGAAAGTAAGAAGCTGGGTCGACTTATACGACTGTCGGGATATAAAATTTGGTGTTTATGGTATTGTAACCAACAAACGAGCCCGTCATATATATTTGACTGTCGAGTGGTTATACACCCTGATTGCAAAACCGGAAGTCGCGGGTTCGATTCCCACTCTGGACAGACATTTTTGCGATGGGCACATTTGTTTCTTGTGTCTGGTCGTAATCAAAACATCTATATATGAGTATTATATCGTATGTATGTTTATCAGCTGTCCGGTTGCTTAACACAGGCGTTCTGCCTAATTTGGAATCGGATAACCGTGTCCGATATTGTCCCGGTTATTATTATTATTCATATAAATTCAAATTGCTTTATTTCACTACTAGCTGACTCGGCAAACGTTGTTCTGCCATAAAAATTATAACAGTCATTCTCTACTATATAATGTATGTTATTATACATATAAACCTTCCTCTTGAATCACTCTATCTATTAAAAAAACCGCATCAAAATCCGTTGCGTAGTTTTAAAGATTTAAGCATACATAGTCATATAGGGACAGAGAAAGCGACTTTGTTTTATACTATGTAGTGATACGACATTCCGTTAAATCTATAGGTACTTATATCCAACTGCGGGCTGGTAAAACGTCTTGAATAATATAGCAGGTATCTCGTGAGATATCGACACAGCTCTACTACCATCTATCTATTCCGGTGACGACACAATATATGTACGTTACGTATACGTTATGTGCGTGGGAAGTCATACCTTGTATATCCATTATATTTACGATTGAAACAAACCGGATATTCTTGTCTACACACGAGCAAATGTTTGCTTTATATCTAATCTAGTAAATATACATTAGAACACTGCAACATGTGTTTGGTTAGAGATTGTTTGTATCGTATATTTACAGAGAACCTCGTGTATAAAGTATATTTATATCTAAAAACATTTATAATCTTTTAGCTATTTAGTCACAACTGTTCGGGGAATAGGTTAATTAATAACAAATAGTGAACAATTAAATATTATTTGCCTAGTTACGCATGGCTACAGGCAAGGGTATAAATTGTATTAATAGTAATAAATTACATTAATAAACTCCTGCAATACATAACTTGAAACCTGAGCATACGTCTAAATCTTATTAATAGTGAGATCCAAACAATTTCTGTACGAAGACCGAGACATTCCCTTGAGAATAGTTCAAGATACGTCATATTAACCTTGTATAATGTGTCAGTGCAAACTTTTATGTGCCCAAGAACTAATAAGTAACTTATTCCTTATATAACACGCTGTTTTGTCCAATGGTTAGCTGGTAGAGAATGCATTATGCATTAGGCTCGCCCTTTGTCCCTTAAATGTATGATTTATGTGGCCAATAAAGTGTAAATAATTGAATAAATAAATAAATAAAACATAAAAGTACTAAAATTAAGATGCAGCACCTAAATTATTATCCACGATACATGAAATTCCTTCAAAGAGTTCATAATAGCAGACCTTTTTCCATTCTTTCCAGCCTTTTCTTCTTTACAGAGGCCATCAATTCTGATTACGTTGCATTCTTTTTCTTTTCTTTATTCAATAATTTTGCACATTCATACGTTACCTCTATATCTGAATATAAATTCAAGCAGTTTCTAGATGGTTTTGTCATGAAAGAAGATCTAAAATGATAGATCAATCTAAGCAACTGGTAACATGTATCAAGTAAATGGCAGATATAAAAAGCAAAGCAAATGAAGCAAAAAACAAATTACGGACGTCGACGTTTCTACTTTAAAAACGCAAAACATGCTAGATAATATTGAAACATCTATTCAAGCTACTTCTTTATGATGTACTTTAGTACCTCGTTTAGACTCTTTCGAGTTTTATATAAATTATACGCTGAAGTCTTTTATTACAAAGTTTTAATACTATTCTCCATGGAGTTTAAGTTTATTGCAGTAATACTAATGACGATAAGAACAAAAGAACGGCGAGGAATCCGGTTCATGTATTTTATTTAAGTTTTAAAAATGATGACGTATTTACGAGTACATAGACCAATAAAATTTGTGAACTCTTTTCTATGTTACGGTTGTCGTAACAGGTTAAAAATGGCCACTTTATAAAGACTGAAGACAAAATATTTTGTCTTCCCCATTCATAATACATTTCGTTGTGTAACCAAACAACGTGTAAACGTGTAGATGATAAAATATTTACTTCATAGAACATATTTGTTTATTCGAAGATTGTTTCAACTGGAAACACTGCCGGTAGTTATTACTTACGCCCACTTCCCGGTAAACTGTCTTGTTCTAAATAAGGAAATAATTAATGGTTGTTCATTAGTAGTTCAAAATAAATAGTGCTGTACAATATTCTAAGACTGTATTAATTTTTCATAAGGAATTTAAATAATAATTATTTCCCTTTTTTCTATGAAGACGTTTATTTTTATTTATTTATTCTTTATTGTAACCTAAGGGATTACAAAGGGCGGACTTAATGCCAGATGGCATTCTCTGCCAGTCAACCCTTGCAGACGTTGCAAATTATAGGACTGATGTTACCGTATCTATAAATAAATAACAAACAAGCATCACTACTTACAAACAAAAGAAGCATTTGTACTGTTGCAAGCGAAGTTTAGGTCTAACACTGGGTTCTACTTTCACTCTGTTACTAAAGGAACCGAGTGAAACAACACAAAACATTTAACTACCAGAATCGAAGCATATCCTTCTGCCTTGACAGACGTAAGAAATTAAACATGCTTAAAATATATTTTATATTTTCAGATTTTTGCAACAGTTCGCTTGAAATACTACTCGTGAAACTTTACAAACAACAATGTTTTAAATTTCATTCATACTTTGCATACAACCGATCTCTTTACGGAATCGTCGAACAAACGTACATTTAGAGATAATAGATTTCCAATATACGTAGCTAGGTACATCTCAATAATACCGTCATTGACAACACACAAGGCGAAAGTCAAGATTATTGGCACCACCAATAGAGAAGTCCCGATAAATCTATATTCGGATCGCCTTGTTCACCATTACCCACATACTTGTACAATAGCGACACGCGAATGTCAAAGTCAAGGCTGTTTCAATACAATCGATAGATAATTACTTATCGCATATAATGTACGTTGATTACTTGTGTTATAGAAACAGAAAACGAGTAGACAACCTTATATTGGAGGGTTTGGTTGAATTAATATGAAATTAAGAAACCATGACATAAAACAAAGTGACTTCCAATTAAATCATTGTTGAGTAAGATTGTTCCATTATTTAATGCAATATTTGAAACGCAATGATTCCCTATCTAATATAATTAGGTATATGGTTTTCCTATACTACGTACAATGCTATATGTACAATTATGGCAATTTTGTAAATGAACCGGAAATATTGTGCTAATATGACTTTTGTATGCGAAAACTAGGGGAAAACCCTCTAGGTCAATAATCTTCCTGACTATTCGGACTATAGACTAATTGGATCTAGTACCTACTCTGACAGTCCCATGCTTATCGTACTTTTCCAGGTTGGCTACAGGTGAACACAGGCAGTACGGCTTACACCTGATTGGTGCCTTCATGCCTGCTTGAATAACATATCCGTAACATATATGAATTTTAAAACAAAACTCATTATTTACTTTCTATCGTGCTTACAGTTATATGATTTAACTTAAAATATAACTTCCATGCATTTTATTATAAAATCAACATTAACATTTTGCACGAAATTAATTTTGTACGAGGAAAAACCCATCTGTCGTTGTTTGTAGACAGCACCTCTCTGAAGCTCGTCCGTGTTCACCGATTTGCAAACTTGTAGCGAGACCGAAAAGCACACAGCGAGGAAACTTCTCTTTTTCCATTTGCAATATCGTTGCAACTTCCCTGAAAAGATTCAAAACACAGCTTCATTTCCCTCGCATCACTTGTCCGTGTTAAAGTTTCATCTCTGCGAGCGAATTCAAGTGTAATGAGATGGAAAAATCGACATTTACTTTTCCGCGAAATAGATCTGGCTCTCCGCGCTGTTCGCTTTAGTTCTTCAATATAAATATTTTATACGTACGTAGTTTTAACGCAGATAGTATGTCTTAAATGCCAATATATCGTTCTGTTCTATTGAGTTTTATTACTTATTTGGTGGAAAACACAATATATGGTGTTCTATGCATTGTACTCGGAAAATAATGTAACGTAACGTACGTTAGATCAATATTACTGGACTAGTTTTCTTTCGCAAGCTCAAGAAGAGTTAAAGATCGGCTATTCTGCAGTTCGGCAGTTCGGCTATTCTGTAAACCGTGTGAGTACCTCCATTGATACCTCGCAGTCGCTGAATAATGGTCTTTCCCGGTTAAAGAAGACCGAAATACTGTGGCGAGGTATGTTGCTGTTGATATTAAAAGTCAGTAGGTAAATGTCTTGAAGTTAACCAGTGGAGCTTAACGTTTGAAGTGAAGATTGAACACTTTTGGCCATTTCGTTTCTACTTCGTTACACAACAAAGCAACTAAATAACTTATTATTGAGTTTCGAACGAGCTTTACTATTTCAAAGAAACGTAAGAAATAAGTATAGGTAATATAGACCTACGAGTATGTATACTTGATATAATTTTTATGTACGTACCTAATTATTTCAGACAACATGAACGTCGTAGAAATAACGTCAGTTTACCTACTTAAATTTTAGTAATAATTACTAACTTACCACTTATTGATTGCTTACCAACTAATATTCCTATTAAAGCGCATTTTAAGTTATTGTAACTATCTCACATCTCTACATAAGACAAATTCTTGTTAAAATGTGATAAGAATGTCTACTTTTATAAAAAATCGATTATAATAACTTGTAATGGAAAGATAAGGCGTGGTGTATAATTTAATTGCAGGACAGAAGACGGTTGATTAAGTGCGGCAGATGATATCGGTACTTCTAATAAATCGCGGTACTTTAAAACTTAAGAGCTTTTTACTCAATAGAGGACGCTTAAAAGGTACATGTTAAATAAATTGACTCTAGAAGTCTTTTAATTTGCTAGAGACACGCCATTATTAGGATCAAGCGAAATAATACTTTTAATAGGTTACATAGGTTTTATTTCATACTATGAGGTTGATAAAGTCACCAAAACTGACCACACTTTTGCAGCTATTTATCGTATACTAGACCGTGTATTTGTATATAAACATCACTGATTATGTTGATTTAAAACTCAAATTTTGTTCGTTAAAATGGCTGGAAACGCTACCTGTTAAATATTTCTGCTTTCCATTTCCTGTTCTCACTTAAAAGTTCTACGTGAAGTTGCTGCTCATAAATTTTTTAGTGATCACTACATTAATTTGCAACTTTATGCAGGCATCAAAACTACTGCAAATTTATACTAAAAGCTGTACATTGTTTAATAGCTTTACATTATTTTTCGCTCATTTCATAATTCACATTTGTTTTTACGAGTATATTTGTCACTAATGCGTAGTTAAAATATTCATAGGTAAAAAAGGATTGAAAAATTGGCTCAGATAAAACATTAGTCTCTATGCATTATACAACAAGGGGAATCGTAAATGACGTAAGTCATTACATTAAGGGAGTACCGCATCTAAATACTGCCTGAATTGTTCATTGAGAGTAAATTTGCGTAACCACTGAGAGGAAATTTCAAATGAGTTGTACGCTTTGTGGTTTACATTTAACAGTTCAGTGATTCTAAAATATAAAATACATATTCACATGTTTGAGTAAAGCTCTCTGTAAAAAAAGTCTTTGTTTATTGAAAACGCCAAGTTTCGGTCCGTGACTGCCTATTTGAGTATCATATTTTCTACTCCTCTTTAATCTAATATGATAAAATTAAGTTAACATGAAAAAGACGAAGGTAGAAAAAGCTGTAAAATGTATATTTGTCTCTAATAATTATACTATATATTTAAAAGAGAGTGCAATTTTATGCGCAATTGGTTGTATTCATGTTGTCAACGAAATGCATTAGCAGTTGGAGCGGAGACGAAAACATGGATTCAATTTTGTAAATTATTGAATTTTTTCTTTGCTTCTTTATAATCAGAATGAGAGCAGCTTAACTAAGCAGATTCATCTAATTTACATGTAGTCAGATGCAAAATATTTATTTGCTTGCCGCTATGTTATGTTTATGCTATGGTGGCCGCAAGTTTGTACGCACATTTAAACATCATTTACGAGCTTGTTTCCAATCGGATGAAGATTCGATTTACGTACGGTTTATTTCAGGAGTAGGTAATAAATTTGTGTGACGTCATTTGCATAGGAAATCTTAAATACACATATGTATACTCGTATTCGTATATGTGATTTAAATAAGACGTATTTTGTTTATAACCTCGCAAGTAGGAGAATCTATATTCATTTTCAATTTCCGGCTCTGATTTTAACTCTAACTATAACAAGACTTCGTATGCACAAGTCTGTATAATAAATACAAACAAGTGCATTAAAATAATAATTAACAAATTAATTAGGTAAATTCAGCAAACTTTTATATTTAAATTAATATATTATATTTGTAACTCAGTTATATTTGTGGAACTTTTGTCGAAAAGAAACCTTATATTTATTCCTCAATACTGGATTGTTTAAGCAATCAAGATCTAGAATTTTCATTCACAAAACATTAGCGGCGCTTGGCCATACGCGTTGCCAATAACCCGCGATTCAATTATATTATAATATATATAATTATATTATATTATATTATTAATAATTATTAATGTGACGACTAAAGTTTTGTATGCAAGTCAATAGACGATCTGGCCTAGATCCAAAATAAATCCAAACAAGTATCTTTCCGGATTGATATTAGAATAAGGGATTATTAAACAGCTATAAAAATTACGTCTTTTAGATTTCCGTATTGTTAGGTCTCATAGCGAGCGCCATACAATAACTTTATAGCAATTTTACTGGATAATGAAATTTAGAAAATAAGTAGGAGATCATGACTTGGTAAAATACATGTTAAATTATAATTTAGATTCACTTCGCATCAGACACGTAAGCGAATCATACTATTTTAGTACATAAGGCATTCCACATTAATATGAAAAACTAGCAGCGTGTCCTAATCACCACACGTAACCATTTTATTATGGATATACGAGTAGAAATGTTACCTTCAAATGTATTACACTACTTTATTTTTAGTAAATTGGTTTATGACGTAGATCAAGTTTGTGTAAGAATGCGGGATGGCAGGTGTGGTTTCATTAAACGCTATCAAGAAACACCGTGGGTATACAATGTCTTTCGCGCCATCACGATAATGGTGAAGTATTTTACATTTATCGGCATGAAAAGTGTATAGATAACTGACGGTACTACGCTGTTAAGTCGTAGCTACGGGTCAATGGCCGAAATTTTAATCGGAGATTTTAATACGTCCGAAACATTACCAACAAGATGTTAAATTAAGAAAAAAACGAAAATAGCGGTGCTTCACTTCACTTCACTTGTGAATTGTAAGCGTATTGGAACTTTAGATGATTAGGCGGCAATTACACTTTTGAATTAATTGTATTAAGTAAACAAGTAATGTTTCGTTAAACTATCAATGTGAATATAATGCCAGTTATGTATCATTTAACAAAAAAATTCATTGTGTTCTTTTAATTTGAATTTAAATTTTTACATTCACTATTATATACCGAACGCGGTATATCAAGCGTTGTTAATTTTTTCACATCTATTGAATTTGACACGATATTAGTAATTAAAAATCCCCAACATATGAGGAAGACAATGCCTACTGGTAATAGTGCGGTAACAATTAAAACAACAAGCGTTGGCCCCGCCATTGACATTGCATGTCACCATCCTGGGATTCTTTGCGTTGTCATTCCACGCTGCCAGAGGCGGTCAACCGTTGAACGAATACATATATCGATCAATTCGCTAATTAATACTGATCAGACAATTAATTTTATTTGATTATTACAGTTGGTCATTGACCACACACGCTATTTAACTCAGAAGTCACTTATTTACTTCTTTTAATTAAAAATATATTAAGGATATTAAATTAATTGAATTTACATGGTATTTTAATCGCATTTATTGAATATAACAGTTGCATTTTAAGCGAACTCATATTTATATTGATATTTAATGATATTGTATAAAACCTATTTACACACGCGAACTCACGTTTCCCAAAAGGAACTTAAATGAGTCAGAACAAATGTTTCTTCAACGATTAGAACCCTGTAAAATAAACTTCAATTTGATTTTGCATTCACTATTATAAAAGTTGCTTAACGTCTAAAGAAATAATATTTATGTTCAATCAACATTTCTATTATGAAGATGTTACAAATAATTTCTTGAAGTTACCTAAAAATTAAATATCATTCGTAGGAGGCTAATTACAAATAAAGAAAGGCATTGTTCCAATAAGTTGTTGAACACACGAACTTTTATGATAGATGTATTGGTCTATGCGTTGCCGTATTTTTTTTTGATATGTTTAACGAACCTCGTTTAATAACACGAATGGACGAATGGAAACAAATGGACGAGAAGAAATCAGAAGGAAACTCAACGATAAGTACGTATGTATTAAAAACAGTTCCATTTAAATCTCAAGTTTGCAGGCGTCTTTACGCGTAGGAAGAATTCACGTGATCCCTTGAAATCTAATATGATTAGGTACATAATGAAATTCATATTACGACCTTTTAAGCAATTCACAAAGGTTAAAATACAATCTTCGCTCTCGGGGTTAGAAGCATAAATTTGACGGGTTTGATGTAAATACATTCGTTTTGTTTATTAAATGTCCTTAAATGTTATACATATTTCGGTAAGATGGCCGTGCGTGGAGAGACACAAAGTTTATTATTACTATATAACATCACGTTTAATAGCGATATATATTTAAAGCATGTAAATATGTCTTAGCGTGTTTTAGTCCACTTTCTTGTTCGTTATCGCTAAATTAAGTAACGCTCACTACCAACAACTACTCTCATTATATTCATCTCATTTAGTATAAATGGAATTTTGTAAGCTTCCCGTGTAAAAAGATCTTCACTCCGTATCGCTGAAAAAGTTTCTCAAGTCCCTGTTTTACGTTGTTACAATTTCAGCACAAACAACGCTAGCTAATAACTTTCTTCAACTACTACTTGATGTTTTAATTAATTTAAGTTGAAATATCACAGTGTCACTAGAATAACAAATCTGCTTACATTATGTATATCCTAATAAATAAGATAGAAATGTAGATCAAAACATTCAGCTACCGTTAGAGAATATGAGATATCATTATTAAAAGAATTAATATTTTAATGTTTTATAGTGATATCATTTTATAGTGAGAAGTTGAATTTCATGTACCATGATTTAATAATATTTTTTGCAATTCAATTAGTAACCAATAATACTATAGAGACTTATATTTCCTAATTACGTAAAAGTTATCACAGAGGTTGCTTTCATCGAAAATACCAAATTTTTCGTATCGAGTACGCTAATGGCCCGACACAAACGTCAGGCGTCATCTCGAGAAAGGTAGTTCAACGTACTTTTTGTCGTATCCTATACTTCTGGATCCCGATCAGTTAAACATGGCAAATAAACTAAACAAATAAAGTTCCCAGTGCCTCATTGGGCTAGTGACCGACGCTTAGTGCCAGTGCGGGTTAGTGACCAAACCTGTCTATCAGATTTTTTTAAGCATCGCCAGAGACGTTTAGTAATTGTTACTGATCATTAACGATCCAGACCGACTTCTAACGTCCTATCCAAAGCACAGAAATCTTTTTACTACTAGATTTGACTCATCCAGGCGGCGGCCGCGCCTGGAGTTGCTTAACTTTACAAGAACGTTTTCAATCTGCGACCGCGTCGGACTTACAGGCGCTTCTAGTAGTACTAGAAGCGCCTTATTATTATATTTCTTCAGTAGAGTCCTTGTGTAGTAGGATCGTAGCTTTAACTGGCTTCTCGCTATATAACTAAGAACATTTTCGTACTAAGAAAAATAGGATAATTGTTATTGTTTTCAAATACACTCGTATGAAGTACATGTAATTTTTTCATTAAAAATAAATTAGCTGGATATTCCGGTGACATTGTGATTATCGGACTTCGGTCACGGCTATTACTGGAATGAAGAGTTGCAGGATGGAAAATATTATTCGTTTAATATTTTGCGGTTTTTGTAACGTCTCAATCTAATAGATAAGATGTGCAAAGCGCGGACTTAACACCTGGGTAACGTGCAACATGATGGTGCATGGCTGGTAATGGGTTATAATAACGATAGAAATAATACGAGCATAGAGCTCAAGTAGACATTTATTAAGAAAAGGAACTCATCTCCGGTAGCGGAGACGATAGGTTTGCATAATTTCATATACAGTTATTGTTTCGATGTATTATTTTTTAAAATTTGGAATATAATGTAGACAGAAGACTTCTTTTGTTTCCGTTACAGAAAAATCTGCCAAAGATATCTTACCTCTTGGAGGACATGATAAGGTTTTGTCAAATTTTTCCTACTGCTGAGGGGATCTCTGCGGTTGTTTAACATATATCAGGAGGCTCCGGGATCTTCATAGGAACGCACCGCTGGTGATAAAGTACTTGTAGGGTGTTTAATAGGAATAAATAATGTCAAAAGAAAAAAAGTGTGATCCAGTAAGTTACGAATGCACGGTAATAAGTGAGTGCCACTAGAAATGTGATATGTTAACTTAATTAAATTGTCATAACGATGTTATTTTATTACCAGCCAATATAACTTGCGTAACAACATCCAAACCTTGCTCTAATTCTAAAATAATATAATTTAAAAGGGCATAAAATAAAACTGTCTTGAGAAAAATCGAAAAGTAGTTTACCACCCCTGCAAAATTCGATATGCGTCAGTCATCCGTCGTATATAAGTAGATACATCCAGGTATCTGGACCAAGTACGCAGTGATCGCTCACGCATACCTCGTACCAGAGTTTCTTACTCTTCAATTATTGTTTGTCGATCGAACCTATAGCTTAATACAAAATGGTGTGTATTTAAAGTGGCCTACAAAAGCGTCATCTCTAATTAATTTTCATCTTCCAATTACAATTATTAATTTAAAAACTGCCTTTTGCTAAACGAAAGTGAAAAACAAAATGGCGCGTATTCAAATATTGACCGTTAAAAGTTCGTTTTGATGGTAATGCGTTCTATTTATGGGTAGCAACATTATTTCGCGTAATAACAGCCAACAGCTCACTCCAAGGGATTGTGATCGTGTCGTTTATTCAGTACATAATAATTTAATTGTGTTAAAAAAAGTGAATTGATCAATTCCTCACAAAAGTGCACTATATAACGGATGCATTTTTAGTTGATGTGCACAGAGGAGTTATTTAGTCGGGACTGATGTTATAATAATTATAGATATTAACTGGAAGTTGAACAGTCATCAGTGCAATAATGAGTTATCCTCTATTTTTGTTTGTGACGTACTTAATTCAAGTTATATTTGGTTTCATGTGCCGAGCACAGGATGAACTTGACAGCAGCCAGATTGCTCGTAAGTACCTTTCATACTTAACACAATCATATAGAAGAATCTCAGAAGCTTTTTCCATCACTCTGTTACATAATAAACATTTCAATTCCGCATTCTACTTATAATTATATTTTGACTTCTAAGTGCTATTTCAATAATTGAGATTGCTATGAAATAAAAGCTTGTTTGAAACAAAATTAAGAAAACAAAACATTTGTGAAAGATCAAACGAACAATCAGTATTCCTAAAGTAAATTTTTCATAAATATTCTCACCGTCCAGTCACATAACGTTTTCCTTAAAGAATATATTATTGCTATGAAAAAACGAAGCAGCAAATAATATTAGTAGAATATAGTCTTTAAAATATCCACCGCTCAAGTTTAAAAAAAAGCCAAAACGGTCACGATGTTCTTTCACTAAAATTAGTTTGAAAGCAATGGATGATATAATTAATCCTGAGTACGTATTCAAAGTAAAACTTTAACATGGTCTTATACAGCTTGTGCTTTAAAAAATTTTAGTTAATTTAAACATTGCGGAAAATCCTTACGTAAGATTTGAAGTATCATCATTGACATTAAATTAGAAAGATTTAATAGTCGGGCGAATTCGGCTTTAATTCAATGTACATAAATTTTTATGAACTGACATGTCTTACAAAATATTTTTATAATAGATTTTGCATTATTTAGTATTTTGTGTTTGTATTATCTATACTTAAATGCATTAATTTTATTGATATTCGGTTTTGTACACATTATTATTATACATAATAGACATTATTTTCATTACTTTGTACTGTATTATTCAACATCTGTAGCTAACAAACAATCACGAATTATCATCACGATCTTTTTTTATTCTCATGTTGTAAAGGATAGTCTTCTCAGAATGATAAGGTCACAGTCGGTCACGCTGGGCAAGTGCAGCTTGGTAGACTTCCATGCAGTTTAAGACTTGATTCGAAATCTAAACCTCCACAGTAGGAGGTAAAAACGCATATCCTGAAATTACTAATCTAAAGGAGTTTAGATACAAAGAACATCCATAGAAAATCCTATAATAATGGCTCAAAGGGTGCTAATTTAGCTAACATAAACATAATCCACTGCTAACGGACAATATGTTAGTTCGAATTCAACGCAAATAACCCTTTTGTGTTAGTATAATGTCATGGAGAACACAGTGCAGGTAACGGTTACAGTAAATCGCGTGCATTTCAAAGATAAAGATAAATTTTCCGTTATTATGTTGGTAATTTGATAGAAATATTCGCGATTCGTGCGATCGACACATAAAATTTTGCACGTAATCCACACTTAGAATCTGAAGCCAAATAAGTGTCTACAATGATTTGTTGTACAAATTGCGAGCAATCAACGGGCTTCATATCGGTTTTAGCCGAATAGATAAGGTGTTTTCGTTACATTGGAAAATGAATGAAATAGTATATCTAATATAATTTAGTGACCAGCCCGTCGGCCAGATGTTTTAACGGTCTACAAAGTCCCAGCTGAATTTTACGATTGTTTCCTAATGGGAAGTTTTGTAAAAAATTGCCGCAGCTGGTGAACCTTCCACGTGGCTACCACGCCTAGTATCATCGTTGAGAAGGCTTCATATACGACCGCTTTCTAGTCCTATTAAGGAATTAGTATAGGACGACGCTATTACTACAATGAATACGTTTTGTGTTCCACATTTATATGTATGTATATGTCGTATTTTTATCAACCGTAATGAATTTCTCGCAACAATTGTTTGTGACCGCAAAGCAAATTGAGCGCAAAGTAATTTAGAGGCAAAATTAATTCTTAAATAAATAATTTCTACATTTCTGTGAACCCTTCAGGGCACGAGCCGTTTGTTGCTAGCGGTTTGTGTCCGTAGCCTCGTCTATTTATTATAAAACATGAGTTGATAGATATCAAGGCTACGGGATATTCTTGCTTTTGTTTTCGTCCCTCACCGCCTTCTATTAGTAACAGACTCGATACTTTATGATAAGTAAACGTGATTTATCGTAGAGTCAATGTGGCGGCATTTCTGTTATTGGCGGATTTTCGGGTTTGGTGAATTATGGGTTGCCATTAGGTTTATAAACTTCAACCAAACATTTAGAACTTTCATGAATGGGCAGTGCTTTATCTTAGTAAGTTTTAAGATTGTGAACAAATTATACTTTGTCAGGCTTTACCTAAGCCAGGTGCACTATATAAAGGTGTTAAAATGATATGCTTTAAGTGATCAAAATTCACATCAGATGCAAAGACCGTCAAAAGAAGTGTAGTTCACCACATATATAAATATATAATACTATCTTCTTATTAACATACATAAGCATCTTGTACTAGAAATAAAAAGAACTATTTACCAAATTTAATTTAATAATAAAATTCGTATCATTTTACATACATATATAATATCATTATCCATATTCGTTCACGTATGTGAAAATACAAGCGAATAGAATCTGAAAAATACAAGGAAATCAATAAACTTTTTTTCGAGAAAACTTGCGAGTTTCCCATTATGTTAAGTAGATGAGTATTTGCCAAAAACAGTGACAATTACTGATTTTTTTTTAGTTCTGAAGAATGCGTTCGACGCTTTCGATTCGGAGAAGAAGGGCGTTATTAGTACCGATATGATTGGCACGATCTTAGAAATGTTGGGCCACGATTTGGATGAAGACACGCTCAAGGAAATTATCAACGAAGTAGATCAAGATGGTATGATTGATACTAAATAGTTTATAAATATAATACTAGATGGCATTTCTACTCATAAAAGCTAAACATTTCGGTTTTAACAAAGATAGATGGCGCTAGTGGCTATTTCTATAACTTGGCTATTTCAATTTAAACTGAAGTCATAAATGGGCATGCCATTCTTAGAACTATTTTTTTTTTGTGACTGTAATGATATGATAACCAATGTCATTATCACGATTTAACAATAGGTTAATAGCCTATGATCACAGCGACGAAGCTCGAAACTTGGAAGCAAATTATAATAATACTAGGCGTTGTATTGAGTACAGGTGGATCTTATAAAATTGTTATTATATTAAATGTTCTGTAACAAATTATTTTGTGTCATACCAAACACATTGAATTAAAGACATTTGAATAATCAATTTCAATCATAAAATTCGAGACTTAAAATTTAAAAAATCAAAGATATTGTATTATATACCTATTTATTGGATTAGATAGGTTGGAGCTAGGGAGGCCTTGGGATTAAGGGCGTGTCAACCTGCAGGAATTATTTCTGCCTCAGTGCCAATTAATACAATGCAATGACTAATACATAAAGTTACATTTATGAGAATCTGTTTCATCGCTTCCGTCTCCATTTTGTTTCTTTAGGCTCTGGTGAATTGGAATTCAACGAGTTCTGTACTTTGGCCGCTAAGTTTCTCACTGAAGAGGTTGATCACGAAGCCATGGTAGCTGAATTAAGAGAGGCCTTCCGGCTGTACGACAAAGAAGGTATGATCATTACCATGCTAGACGATTATTAGGCAGTATATTTCAAAGAGTGCGTTAATCCAGATGATGATACAATGCAACTCTAATGTCGTATCATTTTTTGCCGCAAAGCATACTTTGCATTGCTATGTCTGCAAAATAGGCTAGGCATACTCCAAAACGTATTGTGAAGAATATTTCCAGACAAGCTCTCCGATGGGGTTGATTAAGGCGTTGTAGTCTATTGATAGTGAGCTCTTAGAATGAGTATACATAGCGGAAGCAACGCATATTTGAAATGCTACGTTCTTATTTGGGACTCCCTAAAACCATGACCATTCATTACCCGTGCCCTAAATTGCCCAGTGTCTATTAATTATATAATATGTCATTGCGGGATCATTGCGCTCACTGTCTAACAATCTTGAAAAACCTTTCTGTAGCGGAGTAGCCTTAAGGGAGTAACGGCCCTTTGATCATCCCGGTGCCGAGAGGCGGGCCCGTCAATGTGTAACTGTAATATCCCTGAATAATTGAATGTTTTCATCATAGGCAATGGGTACATTACAACAGACGTATTAATGGAAATCTTCAGAGAATTAGATAATACACTTTCAAATGAGGAGTTGAACAATATGATTGAGGAAATTGATTCTGACGGCTCAGGAACTGTTGATTTTGAGGGTATGTAACTTAACAATAACAATGTTTTCAGATTTGTCTTCTTTAAGCTTAATATGAATCTTAACATTTTGAAGAACTAACTGAATTTCAATAATATTTAAAATATGTATCTCAATACAATATTGGATAAAGGTTCCGCAGCTTTTGACGGCATTAACCAGTACGCCTTAAATGAAATGAAATTAATAAACCTTGAGGTATCTATGACAATGTTTGAACATTATTATCAATATTAATATAGTGCTATCAGGCAAATATTAATGCTTTTGTGGTATTTAAGAGTATAAGGAAATAGGAAGGCAGGGTCTTAATTTTGTTTTTTTATCTTTAGCAATAATTGATTACTTCTAAGTTTACTGTTATCTTTTCAGAATTCCTTGAAGTGATGACTGGAGAATAAACTGTCGGAGTGAGAGAAATTAATTTAATTTTAAATTTATTTTTAAGTAAAAAATTATGTAACATTGGGTTCATTTTGGAAGAGATAAGGTGTTGTGTTTGTCGTTATGATTGAGTTATGAGTGTTGATGTCTGTTAACAATTAGGTAATAAAATATAAGACCAACATTTTTGTTTCATTTTATCCGCATATATTTCGAAAATCTAAATCGTATTTGAGGAATTTTGGATTCAACCAGTACATTTTAGGACTCCTTTAGTAATAATCTATATTCTCTACTGGGATCTCAATATAATAATACATTTAACCCCATTGTGTCATCTGAGTTGTTTTTTAACCCAGTGCAAAATTAAATAAATTTTATCTTCCAAATCATTTTGTATTAATAGAAATAGAACAATATTTAGATGGAGACGTTGTGATACCTGAGATTGTTCAAGACCAATCAAACAATTAAGTAACTATTCAAAAGAAAAACAGATCTAAATCAAATTGAATTTCAGTTACAGAGTTGATTTCCTCACTAATTGTATAATGTTCTCGCAACAATGCTTTTACTATCGTCGTCGGCTTTACGACACTTACCGCCAATAGGCATCTGGTCGTAATAACGCGGATGTTATTATGTACTTTACATAGCAATAAAAATTTCTCCTCTACTTATACAAACGGTGTTATGTATAACCTGTAGGCGATTATAGAAATATTTTACGCGTGACGAAAATATTCAAACGTAAGATTGATAAAATTGATTTTGCATAACTCTATTGCAAGAGAACACTTTAATTAGACGCTTGGTGAAATTGGTGTACGTGGTCACCTATTTTATCTTAGTTGAATTCGAGGTTGTGTTTAAAGCAACACGATTTTATCATGTAAGCGGAAAGTAACACTATAGCACAACCGTTCGTATCGACTGAAATGACTTACGTATAGCTAGCTCTAAAGAACTTTAAAAGACAAAAGCATACCGTTTATTTTTACAAATATTTCATTTTGATTACGGATTTTACAATATTATTACATATTTTGCCTTTTACATTGTGACAATATTTAAATTATATTATAGTAATTATTATTGACAGAAATTACAAAATTTCGCTTAAAACAAACTTAGGCTAGCGATAAAATAAGTTCCTACAATGTGTAGGTATGCAAAAATCTAAATTCTTATAAATACCTATGTACGAGTAAGTAGTTTATTAAGATCTTCATATTTTTCAAATGTGTAGACAAAGACTGCTAAAAATATGGTCTAACATTAACTAAGATTTAATCTTAATGTTAATTCCTTTCCGCATTCTTTTAACCTCATCTATTATTATTATATACCTAATCTAAATAACCAATGTGTCCAATTTATTTATTTGGAAAGGTTTCATTAATTTGAAAATATATTACAGACAAAATAAAAAAGTTGCGTGTTTCTACGGAAGTTGTCCTCAATCACGTTGGCAAATTGTATTGGTTTTAGTTTTTACGTCGATACAACATTCTCGTGTTCCGATTTATGATTATTTCTTATCAAAGTCTCATGAATGCCGCCGCCATTAATCGGGTCACTGCGGTGTATTTTTGTTCAAATTACTGTAAGTTGACATTATATATAACCGTAATTACGTTCAAAATAAAAATCTTATGTAATCATTACTGAACAATTGCGTGTTACTTATAAATTGGTTTGTTGGCAGTAGTTTTATGAACATGTTTACGGTTCTCCCACGACAATCTCACATTCACACCCATTTCTGTCAATTCACAATAAGTGGTCCGACAAAGCAATGTTAATAGTTAAAATTCTTGCTTATGCTTATCAGAAATCAGCTTAAATTGTTCCTTTTAGGTGAATTTTTATATAATAAATTGAAAACAAACTATTACGGACAGACAATACCTAAATTACATTATATTGACATTAAATTAAAGTATCTTTTTTACGTAACAGTATTTCCATGCTTATACGTTTTAAAAAACTATTACCATCATACCATTAATATAACTATAATTATTGTGTGCTTTTCATCAACGGATATACAATTATAAACTGGATTAGTATCGTTAACCGCACTAATAGGAAATAATTTTCTAAGCCAATGTACTTTTGTTTATTGAAGTTTACCACTTCGAAGCTATCCATCAAGTCAGATATGGAATCTCGGCTATTAGGCAGCTGTTCGAAACCTCAGATATTGAGTTAAAATTGATTAATGCGCTTATAACGCGTTGTGAGTAAGAACAATTTTGCGGTCGGTATACAAAACCTCTTCCTAGACGTGCAGTATAAGCAATCTTGAGACTCTTACAGCCTTAGATTTCACTTAGGCTACGTCTTGATATAGAATCAAATACTTTCTTTAACTGGCATCGTTTGAGTTTTACTGTTAGGCTCGTGTGCTTACAATCGAGAAAGATCTGGTGCATGGACATGGGCAAATAGCCTCTAATAGGACAGTGAAATGGGGCGCTTAGTGTGAATTAGTTTAGCGAGTATACAGAAGATAAGAATTCAGTATTCTGTGGTAACATGACTGCGAATTAGTACTGCTATATAGTAACATTATTGCAGTTAGGTCTTGGACAAGGTTTAACATTAAATAATGATATTCAGCGGGGACCAACTTTTTAACGTGTCCTTCGAAGCACGGAAACGCTAATGACAATTTGCTACCAATAGTCACATATCCAAGTGTCACTTCACTTTATATATGGCTTGTAATCTGCAACCGAAAGAGATTTTTTCTCGGTCGTCTTTCATGTGAAGAGCATAATATAAAAAATTCAATTCACTACAATTGAACGGACGACTGAGCGACGGACAGGTGGACCGTTATTGCGATTCCAGCGTACATTTTCGATTATTTTTATCGACGTTCCAATTTTTATTTGGGAAACAAATATTACATTCTATTAAACTACGATCGTTGCATTGGTAATGGTAGATATCTCATGACCATTTATTAAGAAAACCATCCACGTAGTCGGGCGAAAGGATGTCGTTAAATAGAGCCACGACATGTTATATGGACTGGGATTATCGGTGCAAGAAACTGGCTGCAACATTCTCGAATCAACACATTAACGAACCACACACAATGAACCACATAGCATGCTTGATATTATAGAAAACAGTTGTCATATCATGTATACTTAAAGAAATTCGACAATTTTAAATGTAGAACCGAATCGTGTAGAAATGAAATTTAATGAAATTCTGTTACGCGAAGATAAAACCTATTTACGTTAACAATACATTCATTAGGAGCTGGTCGTTACCCGCCAGCTTTGCCTGCGGTAAGTAATAAATGTTGAAATTGATTCTTTATGATTCAAATTATTCTTGTAACGAAATATTTCTTGAATTATTTTTTAAAATATATCTTATATACATAACCTTCTATTGTCTCTGAGAGTTTCGTTTGTGAGATAATCTCAGACACAAAAAAATAATTATCGATAACAAACGTTGTACGTGAGACTTACAAGCGTCTCAATTATGTTTTCTTAAAAATTTGTCCAACGATTTTAACATGGCATTGCAGAAGGCTTACTTTCGCTTTATTACTATTATGTATTAATAAAACTACAGATATTTCCTACGCAGCGGTGGGGAATCTCGATTTTCGAACAAGTTTCATAGTTCTAATAATTAATTGATTAAGCATTAAGCATTAAGCATTAAGTATTTTAAGTAGTTACATTTATAATGTCACGATACCGTAGTGGTACATTGAAATAACACTCAGTCATATATACCTTCTTACTTGTTTCTTACTATTTATTATTATTAACAACGCTAGCTCATCTGGTTTGTAACAATAATGGCACATAATTAAGATAACCTAAAACGTCTACTTTGAGTAGAGTATTAAATTTTAATACTCCGCTTAAAACACAAACGAGATATGATAAGTCTAGTTTCATTGTCTAGTCTTATTAGGGTTTCAATAGAATCTGTGAGGAACATTTTACATTATACAGGAACATTATACATTATAGAAATATAATGAGGTAGGAGTAAATTAGAAAACTGGAAAACTTTTGGAGGTGGTAGAACCTGTATACGGTTCGCCCGGGGAAGTACCACCGCCAAACCTATTTCTGCCGCGAAGCAATTGTTTTTACAATTTGTGTTTCAGTTTGAAGGGTGTGGTT
>DWUN01000613.1:0-21209 GCA_018249975.1 Passova gellias
GTAATAACTTAAGCGATTAATGATTTCTTCTAGCTAACCAATAGAAAATTGTAAGACAAAAAGAAGTGCAATGACTTTGCTTTCTGTGCACACATGCACGTCAGACATTTTGAAAAAAGAAAAACTACCTAAATAGTAAATACGTCAACAATGTCATTATGATAATACTGTCAAGTTGTGTTTATTGTTTGAATATGATGATAAGTGATTACATTATAATTAAGTTCAAACATGCTGGGTAATCTTAAAGAATTTATATCTGTGGTCCAGGATGGTTTATCATCGAATAGTAACCTACGTCAGACGCTACAAGAAGTCCAAAAGGTGACAAACATTTTTAAAGATAAACATAAAGTTAGTAATGAAAGTAAAGTAAACTATGGTGCTGGGGGAGCTCTTTTAGAAAAGTATCAGGATCAATGGGTGGAGCTACATGGAAATGCAGACAGGAATGCGAGGGCGGCCGAAGAAGTTGACAAAATTATAATGCAATTGCACGAAATTACCAAATCTCGGTTGCAAAATGCGAACGAACTGGCGCAAAGCTTGGCACATTTACCAAACTTGACCGCGTCAGTCGCCCAGTGCGTCGACAGCCTTAGATCAGTTAACATTTTGCTGAAAGACGTGGAAGAGCAGTTAGTAGAGTTGGAGGATATTGTAGAGATGAGTAACATAGAGAAACGGAAGCTGGACCACCATTATCATCTCAGTCTGTACAAGGAGAGAAAAATGGGTACGTTTCATCCATAAATTTGCATTCTATGTAAACACATTTTTCTGTAGGCACTGTTTTCTGTTTGATTGTTTTTGGCCATATATGACAAAATATTGCTTTCTGCACTCCTCCATGTAAATTGTAACTGCCAAATTTTAAACTCTTGAATGGACAATACGCTTAAAACGCTTAAAACATCTTTTATCAGATTAATATATTTTTAACACTCATTCTTGGACTTGGTGGACACAAGTCTCCTCTCATGGTAAGCAAGATTTGTTTAACCTTCTTCTTTAACCTTCGTTTAACCAAAGTCAACACTATTAATATTGGTATATCTTTCACAAATGGATGGATTTGTCATCTACATTCCAGCTGGTCTAGAAGATATAAGATCAAAACTGGTAAAGGAGAACGCTGCACAGAATATGGAGAGAGAGAAAAGACAGTTAGCAGAGCTGCAGGCCAAACGGGAGAACAGTTCTGTGGCATTCCAGATCGATATGGCCAAGTACTTAGTTAGCGGGACGGTGCCTTCAGGTGAGTTCCCAACTGCAACTGATACACAGTCTAGTCATACTAACAGTCCTAGTTGTGCAGTCCTGGTAACAATGAATACATAGAGACTAGTATTCATATTAACACCCAGTACTACATCTTAGACTGCACCTCAGTTACCGTCAGATGAGTTCATAGTCAAACGCAAGCCTATCGCTCGATAAATTAAAAAAAATGAATACTATAAAACTGATTGATAGTAGCAGCCATTTTTTTTTTGAGCCATCATTTTTTTGGTCCACTGCTGGACCAGGTCTCCTATCGATGTAAAAACGATTTAGGCTTCTACCAAACTGGCCAAGTGTGGATCGGGTAGACTTCACACACCTCAGAAAACATTCAACTTTATAACGTCTTTAAAGTGTCTAAGTTATCTCAATGTATACACTGTATAGTATTAGTGGCCATTGTCGACTAAACAGGTCTCATAAATGTTGTGACTTGGAACTTGAACGCTTTACTGAAGAACTGGTCTGATATAGTGACCGATCGAAACTGCTGATATGAGGGAGTGGAGGCTTTCCCAGCAGCGGGATATGATATAGGCTAAAAAAAATTGTATATATTTGTCCATTTCAGCTACACCACCATCACCGAAAGTGACCTTAGAACAAATACAACTGGAAGACGATCGGACAGCCCTCGAGAAGTTTCTCGATAGTTAACATTAGAGCCTTATTTACTATAAGTACATATATTGGTGATTGATTCAGAGCTTTTAATGATAAGATAATTACTGTTGTTTACTTACAAGTCCAAAGTTACATTAAATGTTGTTATTTTTTTTGTGTTTAAAGCTTGTTTTCCGTTTACCAGATGGTTGTTTAATATTGATGTTTTACTCATAATAAAATTATTCTTCAAGGTTCCATTATTTCATGTTATTCACGATTTTATTCGGACTTCTGATTGAATAATGATTGTGAGGAAATTTACAGCTAAATCTTTTTCCCATTAAATTAATTGTAGATAGATTTATCAAAACTATAGCTCCATCAGTAAGGGCTGTAAGTGATTACTTTGATCCTTGGCGATAAAAATATGCTTTTTTCTAACTCACTGGCACCCTACAATATGGCCTAAGTAGGCACAATTGTTACAGATATATACTTTGAAGTATCATCTATTATACAAAAGGTGATAAAGTCCCATTTTTTTTTAAATTCTTTAAAGATTCAATAGAATTTTAAAAAATTGATGATATGAAACAATATTCTTTGAAAATCTTAAATGTCTGATTGTATTTCAACATAACACTTTAAACATTTTATTTTATAGCGGAATTGGTTTCGTAAATGAAAATCATGTTATGTTTTTTTGTGCACCTATGCTTTGAAGGAGGCTATAAATCAATTGGAATAATAATAAAAACCGTTTTAAACAAATTATTTATGACTAGTAAAACAAGCACACGCTGAAAACATCTTAGACTGACCAATGTTGCTAAGTTCGATACACATTCGCTTATGTTTGGATCTCACAAAAACTCCTTCAAATAATCATATCAAAAATCTTGAGCACCAAAATTGTATAAAACAATGTTTCCCGACGACACATTGCAATTTATATACAAATTGCACTTTGCACTTGGATCATATTACACCTTTTTCACAAAAACTCGATTACGGTATTTTTTGCATTTTTGCATTGTCCAGAAAACTGTTATGCCCTTCGCATGATTGGATTCAAATCACCGCCGCCATGGGCTGACATTTTTATTTTCCCCGTCGCACGGTTCTTTATGCAAGGGCCAGCGTCCTTGATCGCTCCGGCCGTATCCTCCAACTCTTCGTCGGATGAAAAGTCGGATGCGCACAACGCCAAATGCCTCTTCTTCGGCGTCGTGTGGTACGTCCATCTTATTGGACCCTTGTGGTTACCTTTGGTCTCTCTAGCGTCGTAATCCGTATCAGAGGCCGGCCTCTGCGTGTCGTATTTTAAATTTCGCGAACTCTTGCTTAACTTATGGTCCTTTTTTTCCCCCCTGGGGGGGTTGTGGAAGTTTTTTAGATTCGACGAACCGTTTGTGTGCTCCTTAGCATTTAGGTCGGGAAAATTCTGGGAATATATCACGACACTGTCGACTGATTTTTCTTTAGGAAATTTTGTTGCCTTCTTAGTAGTTTGCGAAATGTTCTCAAAATATACCGAAGAGCCAGAACCTTTTTTCTCTGTTGAGTTTCCACTACTACAACTAGTATTGCTAGTACTTGTGCTGTATTGTTCGACGGCCTGTTTTTCAAGCTCGCGAAATTTGGTGTCTATACTCTCGTCAGACGCTTTGTATTGTTCTAGGGCTTCTTTTTCTAGTTCTTCAAATTTGACGTCTACATTCGGAGGTCGTATTCTAGTAGAAAGAACGAGTTTTGGATTGAGCCTCAATATGCCGGGTGTTACTAATTTCTGTGATAACCTGACACATCCAGAAGTAGCCAAATTTATTGAAGAAGGTGCACTCATACTGAGCACTGTACTGTATAACCTTTTTTTTCTCACTCCTGATTCCATGGACGCTGAGCTTGTACAAGGCATCTGACCGTCTTCAATGACTTTCTCCCTTTGATTTGATTTTGATTGATCAGATTTTTCCGTTATTGTATTCGTTTCAAGATCAGTTATTATTTGCTCTTCAGAAGTGTTTTCATTGTTTTGTACATCATCTGATTTCTTGTTATCCGACTGATTTCCGTTTGCGCTTTTTTTATTGGGTTGAGTGTTCTGGGCAGTGGTGAGGTGAAATCTATGATCGAGTCTCGGTGAAGGGTGGTCCCTTGGCCACCAGATAGTACATCGTCTATCTTGACATCTCGAGGGTCTCGGGCCGGTGGGAGCGTACCTAGTTACGTTGGTTCCTCTATAAGGTTGACACCGGGCTGCGTTAGCTCGCAAGACCGCTTGGACACTTGCCGATAACCGTCCCATGGCTCGTTGACAGTCCAAGATTTGTGGCGGTCTTGGGGACTCAAACTGAAACTGAAATATTTAAGTTTCATGACATAATAATTGTAAGGAACATAGAAATGCTTGTGCTAAGTTTCATTGTAGCCATATTTGGTATTGAAACGCGAAGAAACCATAGTCACAATATATGAATTAGGAGACAGGTAACATAATGAATAAAGACGTTAATCTGCACGTTGCTCTAGTTTAATTTATATATGTTTCTTATACGATGAAAGATAACTTTTTAATTCAATAATTCTAGTCTCAGAAGGAATATTTTACCTTGCATGTTGGATCGCAGAAGAGCTGAGCCGACGCATCAAGGTAGCAGGGCGGCGGGGGTGCCAAAGCGTTGATCCTTCGAGGTTGGCGTCTTCTTGCCCTAATCTTCCTAGGCATTGGCGGTGGACTGGGCGCCCGTGGTTTGCTGCAACTCGGGTTCTGTTGCCCGCTCGAAGTCCAGAGAGGTTTCACGCTTTGTATCCTCGCTTCTAGGGTTTTCTCGTCGTTTGCGGCCGATGTACCGCTAGGGCCCCAGCGCCCGCTAGCTGCCGATCAGTGCCCGTTTATTGTTATATCTGGTTAGTCTTACAACTACATATCACAAAATGTAAATACTGCCAAAGCCCTCAAGTAAAATATTTGGGCCTTAATTGTTTTCGAACTTCCCTATGTTATGGTGTGTTAGTTATTTTTCAGCTATTCTATTTTATTTATTTGTTATACGTCACATTTAACAACTATACGCATTAATAATTATTAAAGTTTCAGGCTGCGTTTCTGAGGAGCTGACTGAAGTGCTTCTGTTCAGTTTGTCTCAATTTTTGGAAACGGATAATTTAGAATGTTTAGACAAAAGATGTTGCAGTAACAGTGTAACTATTCTTGTCTTTATAAGTAAGCACTAACAAAAAATGAACATCATCAAATGCTTTGAGAAAAAAGTAATCCTCTCCTAATCTCCAATTGAAGTTAGCGTCTTAGTTTTTGGCCACACTGAATAAGCAAAATCAGCGGGAACTGTTAGGGGAAATTTAAGAAGTTCAAAAACGCACAAATCCTCGTCGTTGAGCATCCTGTCCTGGCGCCGCCGGCGCGGAGGCCCAGCGCGGTCGGCCGGCTCGTCCAGCAGTTTCCGGAACCAGTATTCTACCTACAGAGAAGAATAAACTGAATGTTCAGCATCTAACGAATAATTGACAAGAGAATTTATTATGTACTACACTATTAATACATCCATACGCCTACCTCTGGTAACATCCAACATTCTGTGACAGAATTTTCAGAGTTAAAACTGCAGTAGCTTCTCGGCGATGGTTTCTCCATCGTGTTTGTGTAAAAGTTTTCCCTGAAACCGCGGTATCTAGTTATTTTTCAATAGGTTTGAGTAAAAAGCCACGATTTAAGTTACCAAATATACCTATTAATAAGTATATTTCTTTTTATGAATTAGGTATCGAAATTAGGTTTAAATCCGCGATATATTACTGTTAAGCTCTGTAGAGCTTAGCCTAGCAATCAGGTGGACGAGCCAGCTGATGTTACGTGGTCACCGTAGACTCTTAATATAAAGTATAAATTAGCCATTTTGCAATATGACTTTGGTACGATAAGTCGATATCTCGATATGATAGATATATCGATATCTACCCGCTTAAAAAACGAGTTTTACGGCTACTTTATTCTCAGTATATCTTGTCAAAGTATTTTTGTGGCATCCATTAAAATCTATACCCCGATTGATCGAGGACGAAAATGTTGCGGTTACTTACGAAGAAGAACTATTAAAACAAACCTGGCGTCATCATAATAGAAGTTGCCATAAAACTGTGCCAATCTTGATTCCGGTATAACATCCTTTACGCTGCGCCGTCCGCTGCCGCTAGCATTGTAATTATATGTAACGACACGTTTTTCTGTAAGTAGAGAATTATATCGTTTTTCCAGATTGTGGTAATCGGCAAAGTTGCGTGCTTTTATTATAAATGGAATATCGTAAGTTAACACGATGAAGGAAACTGGAAATCCAGCGCAACTTGGAATTAATGAAATGTCGTCGGCTCAAACGCACTTGGCTAACGTGCTTCATTACGGCTTAAATAGTACATACTCATGGTATGAAAGAATCCGTGTCAAATTGTACTCGAGGTCAATAACGTGGTATGTTGAGTCGAATTTAGACCATTTTTGTTCAAGTCAGTCACATATTTAAATTTGTTTACCGGATTCATCATCATCTATTTACGGTTCATCTAAATTCTTTGAGACTTTCTAGAGTTTCCTTTGAGACTTTTCTAGTACTTACCCCTATTCCTCTCGTGGAGGTATCTTTGTATGGACGAGATCCAAGATATCGGATTGACAGAGTAAATAAAGCGTAACATATTGTAGAAGTATTAAGACGAGTTGGTTTAAGTGGCCATGAATTAATGGTCAGATGGATAGTTCAGGGTAGATGGGAGTCAAGTCCGCTTTAAAAGGAGTCCCTCTTTAAAGGATCACAGGTCGCCCTCCTATCAAATAGTCTAATTCAGAAAGACCAAGACTGGGTTATTGGCACTGGTTAGTGAAAGCTTTTTTCCAGTAGTGGACAGCTAAAAGTTGACGAAAGATAGGGGGTAACTTTAACTTGTCATAAAACTGTAGTCGCCAGTATAATTGTTGATATAAAATTGATAAAAAAATAGTAGATTTACATACAAACCTGCCGGATCACATTGATTATTTACATGTAAACTGTCAGTTGATTCCTGAAGAACTTGGGATATGCGGCAATGCTGTGTCCAAAGACGCTATTGACAAGAAGTTGAATAAATAACTAACATGTATTAGCAAGTAAAATATTGCCACGTATTACGAAAAGCATAGTATATATTATTGTTGTCTAGTTCGTCGTAAGCCATTCCATGTCATGGAATATGTGTAACTTGTTTTCAAACCACAATATATTAACGTATTATGCACCTATATAAAGTATATATTTTTGTTCGGTATTTTAAGGATACTATTGTAAGTTTTATGGTAGTACCTGATTAGCTATAATAAAATCATCCGGTGGTTCAATAGCCCAAGTGAGATCCGCACACAGGGCGATATGTGCCCACGCAGACGAGTACCGATCCACTTCGAAGCTCATTCAATGTGACATCTCACACAAATAAGTATATTTACAATAACAACAAACTAATATAATAGTCACTAAATTTTAAGAGAAAAACTAACGGTAAAATTGTAAATATAAATGACGACAATTTGAAAGACATTAGTGGTTAAATCTACAATAACAAAATTTTCCTTTTTTTTGATAGATGCATGATATTACAATTTTTTTCTTTTATTTCAAAATCGGTTTTCGAATTTTGCACCGTAAATCAATTTGTCATCGCGATGGCTTGGTCGTGTCGTGAACGTGTCAGTTTAAATATAACAGAAAGAAATATCGCAATATTTGTATATTTTTTATGATGTATGAACCTTTTCCAAACTTATATTTCCTAAAAAGATTTATTATTTATGTAATAAAGTAAGTATTTTAGAATAATACCGCTTTTTGTGTGAATTAAATGTTTACTTCACTCAATATAAGTTAAACGTGATGAAAAAAAATGGTGGCAATTATTGCTTTCAATTTTTAGTTTTGGCAATACCACAAACCGGCATTCGCGGGAGCCGTCATCGCTCGGCGTCACGTCAGTCAGAGTTGCGCAGGTGGCGCTCAGGGACGTGCGCATGCGTTGTGTCAATCGCCCATATAAATGGACACTGACAGAACAGGGATTTTATTTTTATTTAAATAAATCCCTATTGAAACAATCACAAACTTGAGCCTTTTTATATGAAAAAAGTGGTTTTAAGTTGTCGACCGTGTGTTCGTGATCCTTTACAATAGTTGTGTGTTGTTTTTGATTTAACAAAATCGATTTAGGTCTATCTATCGTACTGTTTCAGTACATTTTGTACTTGGATATTTGTTTCACGTTGTCAATTTTCGCGACAAGTGCAGAGTACGACCGTTGGTGGGTTCAGAACTGGTTTTCGGGGACCGTTGCGTTTTTGTGATGTGTTTGATGTATGTTTATTTGTGTATAGTATAGTTCTTTCGCGAGTGGCTGTCAGTAATGCTGGGCTCGGCGAGTACTTGTGGCTTGTGACTCGTCATCTGTGAATGGTAAGTTTACTGCTAAGTTGTGTACACTTGTATAATCGAAACACGAATTGTATTATGCAAGATTCGACGCAACCACTTCGTATGAGTAAAACATCTTTGACCACAGAAACGAGTCAAAGTTGTTCCACCGTGTTTTGTTGTTTTTTTAACTCTTTTTGTCTACCATCTATCTTTCTGTCTATGATATTGTAACAAAAACATTTTCTTTATATTATTCGGTTCTATGGGTTTTGTATACATTGCTTTTTAATATATTCTTTGTTACATTATTCCAATTCCCGATATGTAGTTTGAATTATAAATTGCATACTACATGATTTTTATTAATCTCTTGTAATAAACATTATGTATATGAAAATCAAAATTAAAGTACACATACAAAACTTTTATAATTTTGAATTACGATATTTTTTTATTAATACTAAATATGTATTTAAATCGCCTCGTAATGATAATAATAAGCTTGTGTTCATGAGAATGATCTTTCACACGCCAGCATTAACTGTTTAATCGTCAATAACCACTTAATGAGCTCATTAAAATAAAATTTCTTTTATTTTATTGGCATGCACGTACTTATTAACGATCTAAACCACTTTACTAAATATTATGTTATCTTTACCTGAACTGGGTCATTAGGCTATCTTATATCTTTATTGTACTTATTGGTGAATGTTTACTCTTTGTCTATGCTTTCTTCTGCTATCATTTTTATTCTATTGCTAATTTTGAATACTAATTAGCCAAATTTTCTATTAATACCATTGTCTTTTCTCCAGGTTATAGATCACAGAAAATTATATCGATTCAAAAGCTTGCTTTGCTGTCTGCAATAACTGGGTTATAATATTTTTGTTTGCTTGTAATGTCTGCATGTTTATTTTAATAAATATACTAACTCATGAAATTTTTATTTTTAATTGACTCACGTTACAAAAATGATAGATATTTTCTATCACGTTTCCTTGTCGTAAGAATGGAATGGTATGCATTTTTAAATGTGTGGTGCAGATCCTTGTGGTATAAATTTCCAAACACCGCAGTGGCAGCCTTGACCCGTTTTCGTCAAAATACGTTTTGGCGCGGAAGAACGGGTCGTTATCTTTACCGACGTTCAAGCTTGCAACCTTTATAAGATGAAACTTGATAAAGCCAATGAAATATGATTTGGCAATTGAAGCATCCCTATGTAACGTCATCTTCGTCGAAGGTAAGAAATTCTAAAGTATCCATTTAAAGGAGATATTATACATTGATATACTTTAAGTGGGTACCAAAATGCATTTTTTTCGATTCTTTCATTCTTGCTCTAAATGCATTCCACAGTTGTAAAAGATATCAAAAATTGAAAATCAAAACTGGCTGTTGCCCAATGAACTAAATGTTTTTTTTCTATTTGTCGAATCCACTAACATTTTATCTTTCTTAGAATATCCGTACCATGAATATTTCAAGAGCTTGCTATAATACTAAGCATTTAGAATTACAACGTAGGTATTTCATGTTGCGACGCAAAAAAGGTGTAATGAACTGATACCATCGAAATCTTTAACATCTTACTACTTTAAATAAGGGCTCTCAAAGTATTTAAATCGATCAGAGTTAATGATCTTACGCTATCGAGATAGTTCACGATATCGAGACGATAGATTGTACATTTTGTTACGACATTCGTTACTTTACAACGGGAAGCACTTTACTTTTAGCGGAGAGCTCCATTCGCCGTATTTCGCGCGCTCTTCGACCTCTTGGCTATAACGACCTTGGCCTATTTTGGGATGTAGTCAACACCCTCTGCGCTAGTGGCCGAAACTAGAGCTTTCTGCTATGTTTTTTTATTATCCTCTAAACAGGTTTTAGGCAGAATGTAACATCGCTTACCAGAAATTATACTGCATAGAACTCACCGATGTTATCTTTGTTAAAACTGTTCTTAAAAAAATTAGTGGATGCAAGTTATATGTTTACAGTGTACACATAAAAGTTGTATTTAACTTTTGTCTTCTAGAATAGGTTGAATATTTTCAATGTCACTTTTGGATACATTAACATCTGGTTTAATGAGCAACAGTAATTCAGTAACAGTTATCATCGGACAATAAATGAATCGTAATCGCCTAGTTTATTTCCCTGAATCCCATTATCCCATTAAAACTTCTATACGTAATTCAACGATCTTTGCGTCTGTTTACGCGTGACCCGGTTTCGGTTTAAATTTTAATTTTATTGCCCGGTCGAGTTCAAAAGAATATACGCCATTATATCAGCAGTAGATGTCTATCGGCGCTTTTAATAGGCATAAAAGATTTTTAATTGTCTAGCAAATATAAATAGGGGGAACATTTATGAAAATGAAAAGAGGAGATTAACTAGTACAATAACCACCTTATTTAGTTAGATAGAATTTAAATAATTATTGAGTAATTTTACTCTTTTAAAATAAGTTGAATCCATTGTTTATATGCACATAAATAATTTTTCTAAACATTATTTTGCTTTTAAAACCATAGGAATGAATTTTTATTTATTTATAGATATCTACAACAAAGTATTATGTACCTTCTGCAAACATTTAAATCAAGCATTGGTTTTACTCCATTTTAGAATCGTTCATTCGCATATTATTTAGGAGTAACACGAACATAAGTGTTTTCAAGTAATTTAAGAAATTCAATTAATGAATCGGACCATCCAATGCGCTGTAACTAAAAGATGCATCTGTGTATCTTCGAGTGCCGTTTATTTGCGTAGCCCTCGTGAACCGGAGACAACTGGTGATATATTTATCTTATTTACAGTACCACGCTCCCCATCGGGTGTTTATTTTCTTTTAATAAGTCGTACTTAAGTTGATTTATACTCTAGTGAGTACACACTTGTGTAAATATTATTATCTCTAGTAGATATCAAATATTAACACCACTAAATATTATGACAGATCATTTGGATGACTTTGTGTTATGAGTTTTATGAGTTTCCGTGTTTACTGGCGTTAGGGAATACTATATTGAAAGAAAGTCTGAAACGGTATTGGACTAAATGTGAAGGACTCGTAGAATTATGATCGAACAAAAACTTATTACCGCATATCGATTAGCTGAATATAACATGAAATTGTTTTCTTTATTTATTCTTTATTACACCATGAAAAGTGGTATAAAAGGTGGACTTAACGCTAATAGCATTTTACATAACATACACAACGCAGAAAGAAACATTTTTCAGTTACATTGCATTTTAAAACGCGGAGTTAGTCTGGCCAGTTTCTAACAACTGAACTCTATTGTCAGTCGTTACTAACGAGTTGCTCGGAAGGACTATGCCAGATGACTTAAGGACTTCACAGTGGAGAGGCTCTCGTGGCAGTTATTACCAAGCGAAGAGCACTCCTAGCAGGATTGCGTGCCTCTTGCATTGCTACGGAAATACAACTCGCTATTGTCGTGTTTCCTTTTTGCACTCTTCTGACAATAGTTGCACTTTTTCACAATCTTCTCGTGTCTTATATGCATGCTTTTATTTTCCTATATATGCATGTCTTACGTTTATTAAACATCGCGAGTAATCCTCTATTTCTGTATAAGAGAAATTCGACCATAAAAATAAGTTGAGTTGATTTTCGATTTTTACTTTTTTTAAATTGTTTCTGAAGTGTTTTTATGGATAACAATAAAGCTCGTCAACAATTACCAAATAAAAAAGGAAACCAATTCGGTTAAGAAACAGAGAAGAAAAACATACTGAAATGTTTTGCCGTATCTATTTATATATAAAATCCCACGCCTAGTGCGCATAAGCTAAGAATTTATCATATTTATTAAATAAAATACCAATCAGTTGCCTTTCTGATAAGAGTAGCATCTATTCTGTACCTCTTCATCCTAACTGTCATGATCCTGAGCTTACGTTGCCAATCAAATCCACGTAAACACATTCAGTTGCAAAATTTCAAGCACCGCAGCAAATCAACCACGGTATGAGAGACGCTATAAAAACTGAAAACAATGATCGGCTTGCTCATAACTAGGTGAAACTCATTGTTGTGATCGAACAAAGTGAACAACGATCTCTGCCAGCTAGATGGATGTAGTTGTTATAGTGCGACCATTTTGACTTAAAAGGGGAGGTTAAAGAGAAAGGTCTTAGACAGCATAAAAAATGGTCTATGAATTATAATGATCTTGTCTTAGTTTCTATAAGTAAGGTGCAATTTAAGGTGGTATTACTTTCGTGGTAAGTGCCCAAACAACTATGAATAGGTAGAAGAACATTTTGTCTTCGAAGAGGACTATAGAGAGAAAGGTGTTGCGTATCGTAAAAATTGGTCTATGAATTATAATGACATTGTCTTAGTTTATTAAATAAGGTGCATTTTAAGGTAGTATTACTCTCCTGATCAGTGCCCAAACATAAACTATGAATAGATACTTTGATTACTACTGCATAATGAGATCTGTCGATACCAAAATGCTCGTTGTTCGCTTGTAATTATGTAATATTGACTTTCACCATTTAATGTATAATAGCGTCATTCTTGTAGTTTTCGATTGAACTTGTTACGCCGATAATGCTAGTGCATAAACCAGTTTAGTCCGGTTCTAAACTAGAATTATGGTCGTACAGGTGTAATGTGCGCGTGTGAAGGCATTATGTTGCATTTCCCATAGCCTACAAAAGTTCGCAATATATGATGTTAAAGGTGGCGCTGTGTTCTCAGGCTCGTTCTCAACGTTTTGCTTCTGTCAATCGGATTTTCTCTAATCGTCATTGATTACTCGGTATGAGATAACGAGAGGTTGTATCTATTACCATTGATTGTAATGAATAGAAAATGTTTATTTTGTCAACATTTAGCAGTATGACATACTCAAAACCTACTGATTTTTATAAAAAAAACACCTAAGACTGATGTTTTTGTTTAAATTATTAACCCATTCAATTTCTCAATTTCCCATTAAACTTATATTTAATTTTATTTCAATCGCTATATAAAAGTAATAAATGCGACGCAAATAGGTAGGTATCAGGGAAGGTAATATATAAAAGACTGCAATAAACCGTGGAACTCGGAGCCATAGATCGTTTCTTTTATATATGACCGAATTTTTATCGATATTTACTCTTTACTTTACTTTATGGTTTTTTGTTTGCATAAAAACCAAACTGCTGTAATTATTTCATCAACCGAAACGTCTTTAAGAGTTGACAGTTCCAAAATATACAACCGTTCTTAGAATTTGAAACAATTGTGTTATAGCTCCATGACAGCACGTGGCGATACCAAAATGGTCTCTCGACCGCATATGGCCTTGTCTTACCTAAAAAAAAGGGTATTTCTACTTCATCTTTTGTTTTAGCCTATTAATTATTTCCCTTGACATGGGTAACATGTTTTTGGCGTTATTTTTGTATTTCCAGATTCATGTATGATAAACGCATTCATTCTCGTTTAAGTGCATAAATTAATATTTCCCTGAACTTTCACTCTTGTTAAGTACCTAACAATAGTTTGTCAAAAGATTAACCAGAAGATAGGGACTAAATATTACAAAAGTTGTAAATGAGACAGAAGGATAGAAATATAGAGATAGAAATATTGGCAATGTCGCAAAGATGTTTATAATAACTACGTCACTGTACCGATGTAGTATATGAAATTGTACGAAAGTATTCAATAATAAATCTAATATTTAAAAAGAGTCGTAAAGCTATGGGCATTTATTAAAGTAGACAAAAGGTACTCAAGGTGACCGCATATCTGCTGACAACTCATCAGCAGCTTGTGTCGCTGACCTCGCCTTGGCCGCAATTTTTATTGTTAAAGAAATGATCTCTATTGTATTGCACTTTATCTTAGGAGTCGTCTATTAGGCGCAGGTTTTTGTGGCAAAAACATGGGAGTTCACACAATATTATACTTTGTCTACAGAGATTTAAAAACTTTGTTTTGTTGCCAGTTGTCCTGATGAATCCTATAATACGTTAGTTTGATTTATATATGGTCAAACATGACCTATGTGGAATTATATTGTCTGGGTTTAGATATTAGTCTTAAATGCTAGTAGAGGGTAACGTGGAAACCGTTCTTAATTTTAATTCTGCATGTACCCATCATCATTACCTGACATTAATCCGCTGTTGAACGGTGGCATATCCCAAGGCTCACCTCCGGGCCCGCTCTTTATGTAACTCTGTCCCAAATGTGTTAGGGGTAATAGGAAATTCTGTAGTAAGTCGCCGTACGGAAGCTAGCCGTCCCGAATCAAACCACGTTCAACTTCAATTTGCCAATTATCAAACGTGTAAAGCAGATTTGAATGGTAAGTGAGCCGTGTTCGAGCGTGAACGGCGATTCGCCGCTCGGTCGTTACGAATGTGAAAGCCGGCACTCGCGAGTCCACGGCACGAATCTAGGAATATTGTACAATTAGCTTTTTTTTTTGCTCGGACACATCGCTTCTCTATGATACTCGGTTGAATTGGCGAACTAAATATGTTTGTATTTTTAAAACTCAGTACTTAATAGCTTTGGCTTGCGACTTCGTCCGCGTGGAATAGTGTCTTTGGCGGTAGACAGCGTTTTAATTTTGTAGGATACTTTGACAAATCACTTTTTTTTAATTAAAAAAAAAATGTTTTTCTCAAAAAAGTTTCTTGTTATTATACATATAAACCTTCCTCCTGAATCACTTTATCTATTAAAAAAAACCGCATCAAAATCCGATGCCTAGTTTTAAAGGTTTAAAGCATACATAGGGACAAACAGCGGAGAGCAACTTTGTTTTATACTACGTAGTGATATTATTTACTTTCGCAATAACAGACTAAAGTTTTAGATTTAAGCCTGCTTCTCCGGTTCTCAGGTGATAATTTTTTTAAGCTGATTCTCAAGATACGTGGTTTTGTAAACCATTTTTATTAGCAGACAGTATTCTTTCTAAATAAAATTCTAATATGCTCCAGGGACTATAAAGGTACGTGCATTTTTACAAATAAATACAACTCGTTATAATGTTCAAGGAAAACATCAGGAGAGTGAAGATTTCAATCTTGGCTTTAAATACATTAGCAATAGAAATGAAAATACTTATGCTCATTATATTAATGTTAAACGATATTTTCTCTCATATATTTTAGTTATCGTGTGTTTACAGTTAATACGGACAGGAAAATAATCGGTTCTACAGTAGTATAATATCTAACAATAATACAATGCTAATAATATTTTATAATGTATAAAATAACGGAACGATTCCCAAGACAACACATGCAACGGAAAGTAACGCGATTCTTACCACAGACTATCTGATATGCATCGTCAGCGAGTCGGCTGCAGGGCTACCATAATAATAAACTTAATGGGAATTAAAATTACAAATACTGGTTGGTCAACTACACAAAATTATACCTACATATTGGTATAGGACAAGGTGTATGGAAGCGAAATGAAAGACAAATAGATTTTTTTTTATTTACACAAATTATACATTCATCACTGGCAGGTTTTACTTGATATTAAAATAAGGTGAATTAGTATACAAATCTTTTAATTAAATTGTAATTTAGTGGTTGTGCTCTTTTAAACTACTTATTATTTTACCATTTTAAGGAAAAATTTTAACTTTTACTGCAAGTCTGTCGTTTTTAAATGTCTTCCTTGGCACAACTTTTTTATTACTAATATAATAAGCTAGCGTGGAATTCTATCCACTCCTGAAATTGCTCATATTACAGAACATAATGTTTCGACATTCGTACACAAAAAGGTACATTTGGTTTTGCATATTTTATAGGAATTAATGTGAAAGTTATATGTTACTTATTTTTATCACAGGCAACCCTGACTACTTGTCGTTTTTGCCCACGTGATCTAGTGCAAAGTAAGATTGGCTTACGCATGTATTTATTATACCTCGATGTGGCATAATCCTTACCTACTGGAAATATGTTGACCTGTTGTTATTCATCGTATTAACTTTTATTTATGTATAAATATGTGATTCGTTTATGATTTTCTCTTAATACGCATCATCGTAAGAGGATTTTTGCCCATAAATAACATACGAATTGAGGATCGCAAGACGACAAGAGAAGCTGTTTCTCACAAGCCGAAGACATTAGACAAAGTAGTCTTGTTACTAATGAATACTCACCAATCAATTCTTACTAACTAATTAATGTAGACGAAGCACGTTAGGTTTGTAAGGACAGAGATATTTGGCACTCAGTGCTTTCTGCCGACCCCGTTAGGGACTTGACGTGATGGTATGTGTGTAATTCTTACTAACACCTATTACTAAGTTTACCCTAGCGGTTCCTTTCCTAAAGCCCTATTAGAGGTTGGTTGCAGGTGTCCATGGGCGGCATCGGCCAGTTGTAACCACTGTCTGCTCTTTAGCTACTCTCTTCAAATAAAAAAGGGATAAATACATAATAATCGTTGTGCAATGTCTGTGTAACGATGAGCGCTATATGTTGCGTGAGCTATTGTTTTAAGTTCCAAGTTAAGGACCCGCGGCGTGGATGTCTGCCGCATGGCTAATTGCCGTGACGGGCTCGCAACTGAAGTGTAGTAGCCGTTGTTGAAATGTTACTGGCTTTGTGTGTTTAAATTTCTCTGGACATTTTTGGAACTTAGTTCTGTTGAGTAATGTTACGATGACATTTAATGTCGAAAGCCGAATTTTCTGACGACTTGTATATTAAAAAGAACTAAACTTGATGATTTAGAGTTACGGACTATTTTTGCTTTTCCTAACCTAAGTCTAATACTAATCAGACATTCTTCAGAACTTTCAACGACGTAATAAGGTTGTTAAAACGGAATAATATTATGTACAATGTTATGTTTTCAATCGTTAAGAAACTTCAATTTACAAAAGAGAATTTTCATTTGCTAGAAAAACAAACGACTATCGTGTACTACTCAAGTCAAATTAGATTTTTTTAAATCAATCAACCAACAATCAACAGATTAAAAATTGCGCTTTGTTGTAATGCATAATGAAGTAACGCTAACAGCTGCTTGCTGCAGTATACGAGTAGGTGTGGCGGTGATGCTAACCGAACAAACTGCAAGGGGGCTGTGACACCTGGTGGGGCCGTTTATTATTATTTGTGATTTGCAGATGGCAATTCCACAGTTCTATGTATTTATTGTGGTAAATTATATTATGGTACGTTATATTAGGCGCGATATTATAAAATATATAAATGTTTATCTAATTGTTTGTCCATGAATTACAAATATTTATGAGTATAATAATGCTTATGCGGCAGACCAAAAATAAGTTTTTAATTACGATTATATTTATGATTTTTACGCTTACATTTTTAATCTGTGACTGTCTCTTGCATAATTTAATAATTGATGTAGTTATTTCATTGCGATTTTCATAGAAAGACCCAGAAGACCAAGCATTTAATTTTTTTTTAATTCGTATGCAAATTCTTCCAAATATGGCGATTGAATGTTACAAAATACTCATATTAGCTTTATGTACCACGCATTGGGCCACCAATTCTAAATTCGATCAGTTTTTATTAATCTACATGTTCCTATTTTGTAAAGCCTTAAAAATATGCGCTCAGAATATTAACACTAGATTTACCAAACTAGTCATTTTAACTGGTCGTGCAATTTCAATTCAAAATTCCTACTAGATATATCAGTTGATTTCAGAAATAATGTTATTGTTTTTGAAGCTACAAATGAAAAATACATTTAATAATCATAAGAGTAAATAAAAACTGGAAGTCACAATAAGGATTTTGCTTATACACCGGTCATTTTGACTGGTTGTAGGTATACATAAAAATATGGTAAATCTAGTGTTAATTACCTACTTAAGCTGTGCAATGTTATACATTTATACCCATACAGCTAGTAGTCGGGTTCTTTGGTACGGTTCACGGCAGCCACTACGCGTATGTGCAGTCACCGTGAAGCGTGGCGCCAGCACTGCAGTAATGATGTCCTTATTAAAAATATTTTTGCAATTCATTTTACATGGAGCGTAGGAAAAGACATAGAGTCACTCAGCATAGCCATAGATTACCGAGAATTCTTTTTATTTTGTCTATGAATCTTTTGTAGCAGAACATTTTTGTATTTAGAACAGTTTTATGATGTACAATTTTTATGTAGTTGAAATTTTAAATTTAGAACTGTTATGTAATACATGTTTCTTATATTGCTGAAATTTTAAATTCAGAACGAACAGCCAACAAGCCTATAAATTACTGTTGGATACTGGTCCTTCGAGGCGCAAATGTTTAACAATTGAATGACATTAGCGTCACGACCGGCCAGTAATAAGGCGAGCCAATTGGTCTGGTCGATGAACATTAGGTATGTGAATAAGATATAACATCTGTGTACATAAATAAAGTGTATTGAAATGAATTTTGACTCATTCATGCATCTTTTCGGTACCTAATGCTTATTACATAATACCTCACTCTAAGGCTTAGCACAGGCTAAAAAGAACGTTATATAAGTTGTAGAATAATCGTATTAATCAAAATTATTTTTCCAGTTAAACAAATAAACATTTTTGGTGTGGACACAAATGAAGAGCTGAAGACAGACTAAGATGCTTTTCTCTAGGAAAAAGTATAACATTTCCACGGAAAAACGCGTTTGAATTAAACAATAATTAAACGGTCGTAATAACGGTATGAATATTGACCGAAATAAATTCTTTTGACCGCACAGGCGAAACTGTGAGTAACAGCTAGTATTTATATACATCACGCACGCTAGACGGTGTTAATGCTTGCGGCGGGCCGTACGATATTACGTTGTATGAAGTAGGTGCATATTCACGGTACCGCGCTCTCTCGAAGTAATGATCTCGCAAGGACTTTTATATTTATCATCGTTATATGTACGTAACTATAGTACTTCTACGATTTCCTCACTATTACATACCACGTTAAGGAATTGTTTATACATGTATACAATAAAGTATATTTGTTATAACGGTAGGCAGAACCACCTTTCGTACTTCTCAGATTTGATCGAAGTGCGTTTGTCTTTCGACCCCCTCGAAATGAACCTTTCGTCGGTGAAATATTATAATGAAGCGTCGTATTATAGAAACCTCCATTATTTCTATTAAAAGCGTTTCTCTCGCACAAAAGATACAACGCTTGTGTATATGCACCGCTCATTATGTGTTTTGCGTCGAGTTTTATGCAAATGAGGATAACACTTCGCTTTCAACTTGAAACCCGCATAAAAAATTGTATTCCATTTTAATACATACAAAGCGCCCATTTTTTTTATGAAACCTTCCTTTATAACTGAAACATTGTGATGTAAAATGCTGCCAAGTATTCTTCCATGCATATAAAGATTATGTTGTAGTATGTTGTCAATTATCTGTCTGTAGCTATTTTACATGCAAATAACTTACTGAATAACATTTCTTTTAATGTTTTATTAGTAAATAGTTTCTATAAGTAATACGGAAACAGTAATCATCTGATAACTCTATTTCGGTTTGAATTTGATACAAATTGCAATTGTGTGCTTTCTGTTAAAAACTCCTGCGTTCATACGAAATGGATTTCTTGAAACTTACGCATGAAAATATCGATTCATAATTGTATAATTAATCTGTAAGTACTCCTACAATCGGTATTTGGTTTTCAAATTCGTTAATTTCGTTACATAATCTGTGGTAGTTTCGGTTTTACGAAAGCTATGTACCGTGAACTGCCCGCGAACGTCAATACAAGTCGGCGGGACGTCTGACGTCGCACGTCACTAAGTCGAGTACGTTCCCGCCAATTTAACTTAGAAAAAGCAATGAGCGTACAGCTACACCATTCACGCTTTTATTGCACTCGTCTTACAGTAGTTATTTCCGTATCAACAGCAAATTACATCTGATTGTATTTTGACCGCATCGCTGGCGTGAGCTAATCTCGACGGTCACTGTAGCAAGCACCTATCGCATCTCTGATTACTAACGTACACTTATAAAACCTTGTATTTATATCAAGTTTAAAAATGCATATAAAATTATTATTTTTTACGCTTTATGTTATAAAAATTTTCATCTGCATAATAGTTAACGTGAATACATTAACAGTCGTAACAAATTATTTTTTTAATTCCATTTGTTACGTAGCAACATTATAGTATTCTTAATAAATAGATAAAGCGGAAGTTAAGGGCATGAAGAAAGTAATGTTTTCCTCAGTCAACTGATATCCTTTTTTGTGCGTTTGGTAGCTATTGGCGAGTGTCAGTGTTGCTAATATAAAAAGAATAATACAAAAAGCGACATCTATTTAATAATCAATAAAAGAATGGAACGTTGTTGTACATAAATTTTCTATGATGATAATATCCTAATTTCGACGTCCAAGTGAACACCGGTAATCATTGGACTATTCTCTATGACTTCTGAACAAATATTGAAACTATTTGAATTTCCATTTGTGTGCAATCAATGCGGTTACGGTTCTCAATTGAACACAAAACAAATGTTTGGATTCTATTATTCGACAACGACCATTGTCTGCTGTCCAAATTACAGGTTCTAGATACGTGAAAGTTGAAAACAATGCCACAATTTAATACCTAATTATTTCATGAGCTCTTAGTACGTATACAATAGAAGATATCTACACGAATATTGTGTATTGCTAAGATGAATTGTCATTTTCAGAACTAATGCATATTTATTATTATACCATCACTCCAGGTCTCTATCTAGGTAGGCGGCAAGCACCGACTACCAAATATCTCTATTCCTACAAACCTGACGTGCTTCTTTCATATTTATATTAGGTACAACTAAACATAAT